>SNQJ01S0156462.1:0-22294 GCA_010110895.2 Picea sitchensis | reverse complement strand
AAGAAATTTGTCAAAGCAACAGACTTTTGAAAATTTTAATACCTTATGGTGTAATGATCCCAAGCCAAATTCTTTCTTGAATCACTAACTACTACTAATTTATTGAGTTTTTATGCATACAAGATTCATCAACATATTGGAGATCAATATATTCAAGATGTAGAAGCACAAGAAAAGAACTGACCGAATTCTTTTATTATGAGAGCATGAAGATCAATACAATAGATGTCCGATCTAGCATAAACCCCATATGGCCATACAGCAATAGATATGCGCCGCTACAAAATGCCCCCCAATAATACAAAATGAGCCTCCAAAGGATGGATATACAATGAAGACTAAATCAAGAAGATCTGAGTCGCACCAATGCTCAACCTCCAAGATGGAAAAGTGCCACTACCGCCAGAATGTTGAAGCCTTTGAATAATTTCGCCACCGCTACCAAAAGTGTCCAATCATCCCAGAATATGCCAAATGATAGATCAAGTAACTCTAAAGACAACCCAGATGTCCAAATATCCCAACCATCTCAATCTCTGTAGATTTGAATCCCCCACCTAATGGTGTGCCCCACTAGATGACTGAAACCTAGTTGGTTTGACCCATGAAGGAGATCTCCAAATGATTCAAACTCTCCAAGAATATAGATCTAAGCGATGGTAAGAACAACCTGTGCCCGGACCTCCAAGATCCTCTCAACTGCTTGAGATCTGATTTTTACTGAATCACATGACGTCCTCTATGGCTCCATGACGTCCCAAACTGCAGACAAATATAGAATGATGATAACCTCCAGAAAAACCCTTAAACTAATGGTCCCACCCCTGCAAACAAAAACCAACTGGCTTAATGGTCTTAGGCCCCTCGTGATAAGCCGGATCAACCTCCTCGACATAAACCGCCCTCGAAATTAGAAACAGGGAGGATTCTTTCATCCCCGAGACCACGCCGTGGAACAAGGTGAGTGGATATTTCACCACACCGAAAGGTTCAAGGGCTTTTACAAAGAAAAAACCCCCAAACTGGATGCTCAAGAGAAATAGCCAATGTTAATCCAAAACCATAATGAGTAATAAAGCACCCCAAATTTTACTTATACTTTTCCTTCTAATTCTCTGCTGGGTTAGGTTAACTCCTGTGGTTAATCTTCTATTCTTCTCAAGGAGTTATCTATTGCTCCTTTATCCTTTCCCTCTTTCTTAAGTCAACTTAAAATATAACTTTAATCTTCTGACTTTCCCCTTCAAGGTGAGAGATTCATGACCTAGTGGGAGTTCCTGTGCCACCGAAGTCTCCTCATCACCTCTAAGAGGTGGGGACATTGCGCCTTCCTCGCTTGAAATTGCTTGTCCTCAAGCAATCTAGAACCAGTTTCTAACCACGTGCTCCTGCCCCAAGTGGCATCCTCAATGGGTAAATCCTTTCACCGACGATATACCTCGATGCGTCAAGCCGAGCCTCTTCCTTCGAACTTCTAACACCTCCTCCGGAATCAAAACAGTTGTCCTCCCTCATCCATGGGAGGTAATGCCTCAATAGGGCTAACATGTTGACCGAGGGATTTCTTAAGGCATGAGATGTGAAGACGCTAGAATTTTTCTACCTTGTGGAAGCTCTAGCTCATGTTTTCACGCCTCATCCTCCCACTGACCGTAGAAGGTCCAAAGAAACGCGGTCGCAGCTTTCTCCGGTCATTTTAATGGAGGCCCACCGTATGGTTGCAACCCCAACAGGACTAAATCACCAACCTCAAAGGTACGACAACTATGTGCTGTTCGCTGGACCTTTGTCGGGTTTTTGTAATCTCCTTTGTAAATGATCCTTCAATTCCCCAGGATGTCTCGCTTTGTTGTGTCCAACTGCACCATCGGAGCCCCTTCACACCAAACGCAATCTCAATAAAGGATAAAAGGATCATAGCTATATAAATCACTGAAGGGTGACATGCCAATGGACATACATAAGTTGGGTGGTGTTGTGGCAATATTCCTCCCAAATGTAACCATCCGACCCATACTTTATGTTGTCCCGCCACATATTTCCGAGGGTAACCTTCCACCTATATTTTTACTATCTCAGTCTGACCATCCGCCCGAGGGTGATAGCTAGTACTAGGAGTCAATGTCACACCCACTAATCTGAACAACTCCAACCAAAACATACTCATGAATCTAATGAACCCTCACACCGATGATGGTTTTGCAGGTTCTGCAGTCCTAACACCTCTCTGAAAATTAATTCGTCCACCTGTGCTGCACTCAAGTCCGTGGCTATGGGAAAAGGTGCAAACTTCGCCAACCTGTCTACCAACACAAAATGTAATCTTTCCCCCTGCGTTCGGGCAACCCAAAGGATGAACCATGGATATACTTCTCTTCCACTTGTGCTCGAATAGGCAGTGGGCTACAAATGCCCGCAGTGGTGCGTGGTACCATCCTTGCTTTCTTGGCATGTAGTGCATTCTTGACATGCTTCATCACATCTTCCTGATGCCTTCCATGCAAACCTTTCTCTCACCTTCCTATATGTCTTACTAATGCCTTTATTCGCTATCGGTGAGTTATGACATGCATGTAGGATCTTAGCTTTGGGAGTTGATCCTGTGAAACCAAAAATGATCCACCTTGTAATAGATGAGGTCAAGCGATGACCTTGAAGTTGTCATCCTGTATTTGCCTATCCAACAATTGACAAGAGAACTGCATCCTTTGAACATTCCACTATCAAGTGTTCCTTCCAAATAATTAACATACCTGGGACATGGCAAAAATGGATGGCCTGATGGATAATGCATCAATTAATCGTTGTTCTTTCTTTTGACGAATTCAATGTCAAAGACATAGGCTTGTATTTTTTCTTACCCATTTCGTTGTCTTCATTCAAATCCTTTTGCTCCAATAGATATTTAAGACTATTATGGTCTCGATGCAGATCTACCACAAACCTTGCACCTACTAAATATTGCCAGAATTTGGCTAGTACGTGCATGATAGCCAACATTTCATTTGTCGTGTAGAATGCTATAAAGTAGTTCAGACCCTCGAAGTCAACTTCATAGGCAAGGGGTGCCTATTCTGCATCAACATGGCCCTATACCTTCCCCCGAGGAATAGGGGCCGTGTTGATGCAAAAAAGGAACCCCCTTGCCTATGAAATCTGGAAGAGCTAGAACTGGGCAAGTGCTCATGACCTCTTCATTTTCTCCATCGTGACTCTTGGGCCTCATCATTCCATTTGAAGGACCCTTTTGGTCGTCACCAAGGGTGCACACAAATGAGAAAACCCTTCGACAAATTTCCTATAGTATGCGCATAGGCCCGGTGAACTCCCCTCACCTCGGTGAGTGTTTTCTGAGTAGGCCATTCCCTAATGGAATTTATTTTCTCCTGGTGTAAATTGCACTCTTTGCCCCTATGATGTGCCTGCAAAGCACTTCACATTCCAAACTCACACTTGGATTCATTGGCACATAGTGACTGCTCTTCCATGATTGAAAGGATTTTATCCACATGTCGTATGTGTTCCTCCTGTGTCTTGTTGTAAATGAGCAAGTCATCAAAGAATACCAACAAGTGTTTCCTCGCTTGTTGAACACATGGTTCATGCAAGACTGAATGTGGTCGGGCATTTGTTAACCTAAAGGGCATCACCAAAAACTCAGAATGGCCATAGTGACACCCAAAGGCCGCTTTTGAGATGTCCTCCTCCTCATCTTGATTTGATGGTAGCCCTAGCTTAAGATTGTTCTTTGTGAAATATATAGCTCCCTCGCACTCATCCAACAACTCATCAATCTCGGGTATGGGGTACCTATTTTTATCATCTTTTTATTCAGAGTCTCTAAGTCAATGCACATCTCCTCATCATTCCATCTTTCTTCTTCAACAAGACTACCGATGAAGCAAATGGGCTTTGAACTTGGTCTGATGTGTCCCATGTCTAGGAGTTCCTTGATAGCCTTTTCAATTCTATCCTTATACCTTTGCCTATAGGGTGTGGCAGGATAATAGGCTTAGCCCCCTCGCCGTAGCTCAATGATGCTCAAACCCCTGCCTCGTGGCACACCTGAGGAATTGGCCCAAACACTTTATGGTGGTGCTTGTCATGATTCTTTTTGATATCCGTGTGTAATGCACCTTTCCTTCTCATCCAATCTGTTGAGATCTTAAATTTTCACATACAATTTCTTCCTTCCTCAAGATGGCTTCCATCCCTTCTTGGCCGTGACTACTCGGCAGAAAGTTAATTGCCATGCCTTCCGGAGCACAACCTTCGCCCCTCCTCCATAAAGGACATGGTCTTGTAATTTCAGTGATGGGTCCAAAGTGTTGAGCCACCGTGACTCTAGAATGATGTCAGTACTGAAGATCCATCACATACACATCCCTAACTCATGCCTCCTAAGGTGAGTTTCTTTACACCCGGTATGTATCTCATACATGGCATAGTACTACCACCTTCTACTTCCACTTTGAATCCTTCAAACTCTAACAGAGGGTATGTGCCTCCTCTTCAAGAATGTTGCATCAATGAAATTATGGGAGCTCCTCCATCAATCAGAAACAACACTCCTTGTCCTTGTAATACCCCTCTCATCCTAAAAGTGTTGAACTTGGGTACTCACTGATAGATGCCAACTTAGCCTTCTCTCTCCAATGCATTTCAGTTCGAACCTCTTCTCACGCCTTCTAACGCTTCAAATTTCTCCATGTTTTGTATCTCACTATACTCATCCTCTTCTTCATCATCCAAGTGACTCAATGTAATGTACCCTGGCCCTCATCCCATCATTCACACTTGTGTGAGGGATTCCACAGCTCCTTGCATGTGGCCAGAAGGCTTCCTTCTCGCCCTCCCTGTGTTGTCATCTATTCTCATAATTTGGCCCTTGTCATATCCCTTAGGGTCACGTCCTCCCGGGTTTGTTGGATGCCTTTGATCTCTTCCACCACTGTTAAGAGGTGGTCTCAGTATGTACTTTGGTTTAGCAGCTGGACCTAAATCCCTTTAATTCTCCAAATGATTCCCAGTCGGGCTGAAGGCCTTAACCCAACCCTTCAAGGGTTCCACTTAATCCTTTAAAGAGCATCATGAGCCTCGTTGTGGACATATCTTGCACCACACCTCCTCGGGAACTCACTTCAATGTATGCCTCACATAATTGCTGTCTCGAAAGGGTGAGTTCCTGAATGTAACTCAGGATCTCCCATATCAAATCTATCAATGAGCCTTCCCTGAGTGAATTCTATATAGGATAACTGTTGTGGGTCGTGAGTGTGGCAGCTCTCATGGTACCACCAAATGTGGGCTTTTCCATCCAAGTACATAGTGGTGAACTTGATGCCCTCCATCTCCCTCATAGGGTTGTCGGCAGTAAGTATCCATCTTCTGCACCCATGCTTGGGCTGTCATCTTAGCCATACCATCAAAGTATGGAATCTCTATCTTCCCGCCCTTCACCTTAAACTCAAAGTTTCCCCTATGGTTCGTCCTAAGCTGGTTTCTGAACCTGAAGGACACACCGTCTAGGGACATCTGCCTTTGAACTTTCATCTCCAAGCCAGAGTATTCCCTGGTACTCCTCGCTAATTGTGCCACAAAATCTTCAACCTGCTCATGTTGCTCTTGCTCATCTCTGTAAATGTGGGCATGTATGGTCTCACAAGCTAGCTCAAGCACTGAAAGTGTTGGTCTAGCTGTTCATTTTGTGAACATTGGCACATATGTGGCCTCTATGATTGGTCCTGCTACCCATCTGCCTATGGAACATGCCACCTCCAAGACTCTTCTGGATCCTCGGGTGCTTTCTCCGTTATAGTCGCCTCATGGGTTCCACCGAACCCTCCTACCTCCTTATTCCCATACATATCATGATCTTTGCCTCGATGGGTTACTTTCTTCAGAAGGTTATTTATCCTAGTTTGGTTCTCGCTCATTTTCTCAGACTTCTCATCAACTTTCTTCAAGGTTTCAGAGATTTCATCCCGTCCCCTTCTGTTGGTTTCATGACACTGCCCAACCGCTCTCACCAATGTGCTGTGGTTCATGTTTTGTTGGAAATTACCAAATTGGCTACTAAGAGAGCCAAGCCCCCAGGCTCATGGTCGTCTCCCCCTAATCTCTATTTCTACCTCTGCTTCATTGTTGTTTATCTTCCTTCAAACTCCCATGGCACTCCCTCAGACTTTAAGCATGCACCGACCTCTCCACGGGTTTGGAGGATCGAGGCACTGATATGACTATAATGATCCCAAGCCAAATTTTATGCTTGGAACACTAAATTACTACTTCAATTTATTTGAGTTTTTAAGTGCATACAAGATTCATAAATACATGGAGATCACAATATATATCTAAGATGTAGAAGCACAAGCAAAGATCCTCGGACCTTTTATTATGAGCAATGAAGATCAATAAAATAGATGGTCGATCTTGCATAAACCTCATATGGCCGTAGACAAGCAATAGAGGATATGAGCTGCTACAAATGCTCCCCGACACAAAATGAGCCTCCAAAGGCTGATATACAATGAAGACTAAATCACAGACTGCTGC
The DNA here is from genome assembly GCA_010110895.2 of Picea sitchensis. Classification (NCBI taxonomy): domain Eukaryota; kingdom Viridiplantae; phylum Streptophyta; class Pinopsida; order Pinales; family Pinaceae; genus Picea; species Picea sitchensis. Next base: position 15,739 of record SNQJ01S0156462.1, on the reverse strand, counting down.
ATCTAATGCTCAACCTCCAAGTTGGAAAGTGCCAGGCTCTACTAGAATGTCAGTTCCTCAATAATTCTACTCCTCTACCAAAAGTGTCCAATCATCCTTAGAAATATGCCAAATGATAGATCAGCCAACTATAAGGACAACCCAGATATCCAAATCCCCAAATCCACTCCCAAACTCAGAGATCTGAATTCTCCATTGAATGTTGTGCCCCACTAGATGACTCAAAACCCTAGTTGGTTTGACCCTCATGAAGGAGACCCCAAATGATATGAAACTCTCCAAAAATATATAGATCGCAAGGGAGGAAATGGGAACCTGTGTGCCCGACCCCAAGATCCTCTCTATTCTCCTGTGATTCAGTTTTTATCAATCACAGATCGCCCCTCGCGGGCTCCAAGATGTCCCAATCGGCAGACAAATATAGAATGATGATAACCCTCCGTGAAAACTCTCAAACTGATGGTCAGTGCCCTTGCAAACAAAACTCAATCAGTTTTAATGGTCTTAGGTTCCGTGATAAGTCGGGATCACTTCCTCGACATAAACTGCCTGCGACTAGAATGTTGTGGAGGAGTCTTTCATCCTCTAGACCAAGCTGTGGAAATGCGTGAGTGGATATTTCACCACCGAAGTTGTTCCCAAGGGTCATATACAACAAAACCCCAAACTGAATGCTCAAGAGTAATAGCAAATGCTAATCCAAAACCGCACGAGTAATAGGTGCACCTTCTTACTTTCTATACTCTTTCCTTCTAATTGCTGAGTAGGTTAACTCCGTGGTTAATCTTTCTATTCTTCTCATGGATATATCTATTCTTCCTTTATCCTTTCCCTTTCTTAAGTCAACTTAAAATATAACTTAACTTCTGACTTTCCCTTCGGTGAGACCAGACCAAGGGGGGTGCCTGAAGCACTGAGTCTCCTCATCACCTCTAAGAGGTGGGGACATTACAGCTGACAAACAGACCTTGAAAAGGAAAAACCCCATACATAGAGCCGGGCCCCATATTTTTCTTATCAAGACATGGAACACCACCACATTTCTAGACTCTTGATTGCAAAAGAAATTTGTCACAACATGTTGGAATTGACTTAAAAGTGACTCAAAATGCACATACATTTGGAGCGATAACATGTCATAAAGCCATCAATATCATGGTGAAGTATGACAATCCACAATCATCAACATGCCCAAACAAGATGCATTGTCTCCAAGAAAAAAATAGAAGGTCCATCAACATCCCAACATGTCACACCTGCCATGTGATGAAAATCACAAATTTATCTCTCGTGCAACATGAAGGGTAACAATCTCAAAACCCTCACAAATAAAATAATTATATCCAAGATCTAGATCCATGATCTCTCCTAGGAAATATAAATAATAATATCCTTTAACAAACTCCTAAAGACAAGTGAAACAATACATAATAAAATAAGAGACAAGTGAATGAACATGTCACTTGTCCTCTCCTCATGAAAAACACCTCCTTAGTCCAAGCTTACTTTGACCAAGCAAAGAATTTCCCTGTGCCATGTGTCCTCATCATAAATAGAATGCCCTCTAAGATGGGCTTTGATTAGCCAAGATAATATAAAATAAACCCATAGAAGAGGTGCACCCTTGCGATGTGTGCAAGAAGGTGGTTATGGGACCACTTGGACCATGCCATATAATATTAAATAGTCCACAAAAATATATGCCCTTGAAAAGTGTGCCAATGGCAATGATTGCTTCTCTTTGATCTAGGGCAACAATCAATAAATAATCCTCCAAAGGTGGGCACCCTAGACAAATCTGAAAGGTAGTTACATAAACAATAAATGTGCCCAAATGCCAACTAGGGTAGGGATCCACTTGTTTAATGAGTCAACAACCTAGAAATGCCAAAACAATGCCCAAGATAGCAAGGTTAGTGAGGTGCTTCCTCCAATGCACAACTAACTCCCCAAATGATGGATCTCTATGGACATGTGTGCACATGGGCTCCCTCGTTGTCATAACAACCCCTTTAAAGAGATGGACGTTCTCAAATAAAGCATTAGCACTAATTCATGTGCAAGCAACCATCTCTCCTCAAACCAAGGCAAAGTGGGACAACTTAGGAAATACGGTCTAGAACTTTGTTTAAATTTAAATAAAGTTCTAGACTAGAATATGCTGCTAACTCTAACATGAAGGCTTTGGAACAAACTTGTTAAGCAGCCCTTAAACAGTTTCCAAATCAAACCTGTGAGTAACCTTTAAACAATCTCAGACAGTAACAAAGGCAGACCTGTGTAGACAACCTGAAGGAGCCTCAAAATTCTTCATGTCCCTTCAATACTAAGTGAAATTTACATTTTAAAGAATAAGCCAATATAGATGTATCCAACTCTTGAATATTTGTTCACTTTATTTCTGCTAGCCATCCCAAGGATAAGATGGGTTGAATAACTTTTATTTTTAATTTCTAGATAATGGTAAAATATAGTCATTGTGTGATTTCTTTAAAGACATGAAAAATTCTTCGAATTTGTATCAACATCTTTATTTCATTAATCAGATCTTTTAAGTGCTTAGACCTACTTGTATTATGAAAAATTCTTTCTTGCACACGATGTTCTTATTTTCATAAAATGTTTTAATGTGTGGCTCTTGGGTTACCCAATTTTGTAGATTACTAGGTTCTTTAATTGCACATGAAACGTTATATGCCCAACTGTTGAGTATCAGGTTAAGGAAATACCTACTTTGTGTTAAGATCTATTCCGTGTAAATGATTTGGGAGTGACAAGACATGGTTGTTTTATAGAAATGTGCATCTTCTTTTCAAAAATGGTTGTTGAATCAAAGACTGACAAAGTAACTTTTTATAGGATCCCGAGGACCTATTTAAAGGGCATTGGGCCTCATGGTAACAACTTCCCCATGTGCATTAGCAATGGCTCCTCTAGCTTATGCAACTGCAATAAGTGCTTGTGCAAGTAAGGTAATGGCCATGGAACTCTTTGGAATTCTAGATTACAATTGAAAATTGTAACGGGCCTTATCTGATATGGTCTAGAACTTTATTTAAATTCTAGTCTCTTTTATTTAAATTTGTCTAGAACTCTGATTACTTTCACTCCTTTAGCATCCTATATAAGATTTTGGTAAAGGCGCATAACTAGTTGACTTGGAATGCCATTTTTAAGACTATAAAGGTTGGTACATATATGAAAAATTTTGTTTGGTATCTCAAACCTAAGCATGATGCATGTGACATGTTGAGGAGTTAAAATGCAAGAAAACATTGTTTTGTCATGCTAGCTACCATACCTATGTGTAATGGTGTAGTGAAAGAATGAAAAATGGTAACCCTTAGAGTTGTTCTTCATAAGCTAGTTGTGTAGTTATTAGTTAAGTAGGCCAACAAATTGCAATTCTTATAAAGATGTAACTATTCCATACCACTGGTTAGGGTTAGGCCTAGTAGTAGCTAGTTTAGAATTTTTGAAAACAGGAAAATCGTTCTTTGATGAATTGCTTTGCATTTTATCTTTAAAAGAGAATATGGTATTAAGATGGAAGGTGGGAATATATGGTATTGACATGGTAATGTAGAGGTATTTGGGTACATTGTTTCCCTTTAGAGTTACGAAGAAGCAACCATATCATGCCATTTACATAAGGTTTGAGGCTAGTTACAACATGTATAGGAATTTAGAGACAAAATATCATTCTTGAATCTTTTGGACAAAGAGCTTTGCTTCTTTTCCTTCAATTTTAATGAAGTACTAACAACTGATAGGTTATTGATGAAATTAATTCCAAACCTTATCATTGAACAATGAAAAGTAATTGTTGGGCCTCTGCTATTCATTACATTGCTTTTGTTTATGATATTTTTACCAAGGATTATCACTATTATTTTATCAAATGATGGTTAGTTTTCAATCTTCTGCTCTTGTCATGCTTTTTAGTCATTAATTTAAAAATAAAATTGAAGCCTTATAATGTAGCCTACACTTCTTTTAGTGTGTACTATTCCAATGTTCGAGCATTAAGTTATGCTTACTGTTTCCATGGCCACGCATCATCATCCTGATTTTACCAAGCCCTCACCCAAGTCCGGCTTTTGAAGTGTATTATAAAGTACCACCAGATGAACAAATATAAACAACATAACCATGCCAAATGAGGAATCCGATGGTGGCTGGAGAATGACAATAGAATTTTGTGGGCAAAGGCGGTGTCAAAGTTTCATATTTATATAATTCTCTCTCAGTTGACTTCATTTCACAAAGATATTATGCACATTGGAGGTGGTCTAGATTGTGTACTATATAAAATCAGTGTAATTTCAGCTCTAACTTGTGGGTCTGATGTAAACAATAAATTGTTGAGTTATCTATTGTTGATTATGTTTGAGTGGTGGATAGAGTTGTTCCCGATTTTTAAAGATGAACTTGAAACCCAAGAATTGTTGGAAAATATGGCTACGTACAGAGATGATGATGATCAAGGTTGTCATTGATGGCAATTCCATTGTTTATGGAGAATGAAAGGCGTGAACATAGAAGCTGAAACACGACTGCCGAAACAAAATGCGAATCACGAACACAAGTGCTCTAATCACGTGATGTCAAACGTAGATGTCAAACACAAGTGATGAATCACGATGTCGGAACGTGATGTCAAAACACGCGTTGAATCACGATGTCGGTAAACGATGTAAACATTGCGCCAATCACGATGTCAAACGATGCCGAACACAAGTGTCAATCACGTATGTTGAAACGTGATGCCGAAAACACAAATGTCAATCTCGATGTTGAACGATGTCAAAACGCCAAATGCCGTAATCACGATGTTGGAACGTAGATGCTGAAACACATCAATCACAGGTGCTGAAACGTAGATGCTAAAACTAATGCCGAACATCAATGCCGAACACGATCACTGAACACGACCGCTGAACACCTGATGTCGGAACACGATCATTGAACACGACCGCCGAACACGACGTCGAACACCTAATTCGGAACATCGGCCGGAACACTGGATGTCGAACATCATCATTGAACACGATCATTTCAACATCGCGATACCGGACACACGATCACTGAACACGTTGTTGCATGAGGGCATGTAGATGAGGCAGAGATACCGTAAAATCAGGGAGAACATTGGCATATGAAAAACAGAAGAAAGAATAAAAAAAGGAAACCGCAGCTTGGATAAGAAAAGGTAAAGACTTTATCTAAAAATAGACCGCGCTTAAGACAAGATTACGAGGCATGCGAAGGAGGCATGCAAAGAGGCGCCCGTAAAATCAAGGGAGAAGGGTCGGGTACGCGAAAGCGAAAAAGAATAAAGCAGCGGAAACTGCTGAAGAAACGATGGAAAACCGCGACAGAATCTATATAATGCGCTGGAAGAGAGATGAATTGTTGTTGTTGAAGTGAGAAAAGAGGAAGCGCCCGATGTGAGAAAGAAGGAGAAGAACCTGCGATAACAGGAGAAGGAGCCGAGAATGGGCTTAAGATGAGAGTGAAGCTGAGCAGCAGATCAAAAGCAAAAACACAGAATTTGTGGCTGAGCAGCTAAGAAGATCGAGATTGTCAACCGAGACAAGAGCGTAATTGGTAAGCAAGCTATATCAGAACAAGCAAATTTGTTTGAGAAAGATTTTATTCAAGAAACTAGGGTGATAGGGTGGTGCCAGGAGACGTGATGTCTCTCAGCGGGTGCTTGTAGAATCAAGGTTGATGCCTTCACTCGCTTGGCGCCGGCAGCGAAGTTAGCCTCCCACCCAGCTGGTGCCGGATTCTCGTAGAGTTGGTGCTCACCCGGCCATGCTCTCACCCGCCTGGTACGGCACCGAGGTTAGCCTCTATGAGTTGGTGCTCATAAAAATATGAGATGTAACGAAGTTGGTGCTTGTCGAACATCTTAAGAAGACGAGGCCTTTTCCCTGGTTGGGTTTCCTCAAAATCTGTGTCTCATACTTGTAAATGAATGATGTGTGTGATTGTTGTTCTTATACTATCTGCTTTATGTTTATAATTGACCGGTTTTCAGAGTAAAGACTTATTGCCACTAAGATTAATGTTTCGAAGTCAAAAATGAGAGAAATGGTTAATAATTTACAATAACCGATTCACCCCCTCTCCCCGCCATATTTCCATACCCCAGAACAATTTGTATCAGAGCTGGTTCCTTTAGTGTAAGGAAGATCCCAGAGAGAAATCTCTGCGACCACTATGATGGTTCAACCAACAAGGCAACAGTTTTTTAATGGCACAAATTTTGCCTTCCTGAAGGTAAGGATGAGAACATACTTAATGTCTCGAGCGATGTTTGGGAAGTAGTAGAAACGTGATATACAAAACCAACCGTGTTTCTATCTAAAGATGAAATAGGGAGTTCACATTTAATGCCAAAGCTATGAATGCTATTCTCACTGGTCCGGCCGAACTGAATTTGTGAAAGTAATGAATCTTCAAACTGCTAAAGAAATTCTGATTCAGCTAGACCACTGAGAATAGCTATGAGGGAAATGAGAAAAGTAAAGATGCCAAGTTACAAACTCATAGACTAAGATTTGAACAATTGAGAATGAATGAGAATGAAAACATAAGTAAGTTTTCTGAGAGTTGATGAAATGGTAAATGCTATGAGGGGTTTAGGAGAAATAATTGATGACTCACTCTAGTACGTAAAAATCTTGATCTCTACCTGAAAGATTCAATCCCAAAGTCTCTGCAATAATAGAAGAGATGAGGGAACTCAAGACATTATCTCTTGATCGGTTGCTAGGAAATTTAACCGCTTATGAAATGAGGACGACATCAAAACTCATCTAGGGAGGCCTCATTCAAAGTAGAAAAGAATAATCGAAGTCCGAAAGATGGATGAAATTGAGGCAAAATTTGTAAGAAGGTTAAAAACCTGATCAGAAAGTACAATGGAACTACCTTATGTTTAACTGGTGGCAGGGCATTTTGCTACCACCGTCCTCTCATAAAGGGAAAGAAAAAAACCCAGCTGATGAAGAGAGAGAACTCCAAGGAAGAAATATAATAACAAAAATAAGCATAAGGAGAAAAAGAAAGTCTGTGTGTAAATAATGAAGAATCTACAGAAACCTCAGTTAGTGAATCTTCCCATGAAAACTAAGAAGATGACTTCATGCTCATACAATATAGAAGAACTTGAGTCAACTGCTCGTGAGGATGATATGGATGTCGGGCGGGATATGGAAGGTGAACAATTTGTGCCCCGGAAGAAATAAATAGACTCAGAGAATAAAGAAAAAGAAACAAAAAATAGCTATTAATCCGCGATGAAACAAATACACAGACATCTCCCCATCAAGCTTGTATTTGAAGAGGCTAAGAAAAATTGAAGAACTTAAAGCAACGTTTAGCCGAGCAGTAGATCCCGTGATGTATCATCTAGAAGAAGAAGAATCAAGAAGGAGTTAGAAAATATCAAGCCTGGTACAATCATAATATCTCTAGTATCAAAGCTTCAGATGAGCTAAACAATATTTTAAATATACAAAGACCTCCACGTAATAACCGTCTAGGATATAAAGAAGAAGCAAACAAATAGTAAGTTAAAGAATATAGAATCATCAAATGAGATTAAGTTTCAACAGCAAGCACTTGGAAGGGTCTAAAATAGAAAATATTGAAGCATGTCCATTTTCCACGCACTCAAGTAATAAGAAAGAAAGCAAATGTTAATCAATCAATAAACTGCATTACCTGTGATGTCCAAAAGAGGTCAAATAACGTAACTTAACGCAAATCGACTAAAAACATGAGTACCAAGAGTCAATGTATTATCTCCTAGGAATCAACCAAGATTCAGAAATGCTAATTTCTTCAATGGTTGTTTCTCATATAAATTTGGCAAGCAACAAAGCCTAAACCTGCTTTTTGATAACTTTGGCATGCACAGATCGATGTCAAAATAGCATATCATCACAAAGAACGTGCTTCCCTACCAACAGGTAAAAGCAGGATACCACACTGAAATACTAATCCATTTGATTCATTATACAATGAACCAAAATGCCACAACTGCTCTAACTTTGGACACGAAATACAGAGTAATTTGAAGCATTACAAGGGATAATTAAAAACGAAATATACAAATTTAACAAAATGTATGAGAAAGAAAGATAAGTCCTTTAACAGAACCTTGTGCCTCAGCTCGAACAGAAGACCCCCTCGGCACATCGACAAATGATGTTCAAAGCACATGCTCCGGGAGATAAGGAGAAGTTTATTACCCCGTTCTGAAACAGAAGTCGAAATGCAACCTTTGGAAACAATGCACCAGGAAAGATGAGAGGAACATGAATGGTTAGTCCGAGCAATGGAAAGGGAAAAGGTCAGAACGTGTTATTTGTATATGGATTAAAGCACAACCTACTTAGTGTAAGCCAAATGTGTGAAAAAGGATGTGAAGTTCGCTATCGCTAAAGACCGTGAAATCAAAGAGGTCTCCGTCAGAAAACTATTGCCAAAGGAGTAAGAAATGTAAAAATAATGTTTACATTCTAAAAGAGGGAAGAGAAGAATGTCATCTAAGTAAATATAATGAAAGCCGGCTATGGCAATGTAAGACCGGGACACTTACACTTTGATCATCCGATAAAACTCAGAAACAGAGCAAAAGTAAGAGATTTTCCAGAATATCAAACCGCGATGATATTGTGTGTAAGCCATGCCAATGGGAAACCGACTAGAACTCTGGTCAAAGTTTTCCATCATCAAGCAAACCCCTCTCGCTTAGTCTGCTATATGGATCCTGTGGTAGGCCCATCAAGAAAGGAAGGTATTATGCAAAGAAAACTATTTATGTTGGTTATTGATGATTATTCCAGACGACATGGGTTGTGTTCCTCAAAGAGAACTGCCGGCTGGGCTGTTCAAAACACTCGTGCCGCTTGATCAAAATCAAACCGGGCGAAAATAAAAGCTATCGATCTCACAGGAGGAGAGTTCACCAAGGCAATTCAAGGATTTCTGCGCAGGATGAGCATGGCATCGAAGAGAATACACAGCTGTAAAGAACGCCAAACAAAATGGAGCGGTAGAAAGATTACACAGAACAAGCCAAAGCAAATGGCACCATCAATGATGAAAGAAAAGGATATTTCAAAGCTTCTGGGTAGAAGCAATTCATACAACCGTGCACATTCTTAATAAAGCACATTTGAGACCAACAATGATAAGACTCCATATCATCTATGGTTTGGAAGACCGCCACTATTAAGCACTTCAAGGTCTTTGAAGCAAATGTTACATCAAGAATAATGATGAAATCTGGGTAAGTATGATGACAGGCTGATGAAGGAATCTTTCTAGGATATGCTACAAATAGCAAAGATATAACAAGAGACTACATAGAATGGTTGACAACATAGATGTTAAAGTAGATGAATAATGTCATGGAAACATCAGTCACGGAGATGATGAAGAATCAGGCTTTGATGATGCAGATGAAGAACATGTCTAAGGGTCACAGGAGGAAGAATCGAGCCAGAGAATGAAGAAGGAGATACCCAACAGCCTACCAGAAAGCCTTCTTCCAGAACTATTAGAAAGAATCATCCCGAAGTCAAATCATTGGTGATGAGAACAAAGGGGTTCAGACTAGAAGGAAAAATTTTGGCAGAATCTGAAAAATCTCATGTGGCATTTTTATCTAAAATTGAACCAAAAGTTTAACAATGAAGCATGTAAAGACAAAGACCGGATAGCAGCAATGAATGAGGAGGTTGACCAGATTGAAAAGAATAACACCCGGATCTTGTGCCTAGACCTTCGTGATGAAATGTGATAGGATCAAAATGGTGTTTAATAATAAGGAATAACGGTGGTCGACAGAGAAGGCAAGATTAGTCCGCAAGGGATATGCTCAGATGAAGGACAAGACTTTACGAACGCTTGTCTAAATGGGTAAGATTGGAGGTTATAAGAATGTTTTAGCCTGCATGTCACAAAGCATTCAAAGCATGTACCAGATGGATGTCAAGTTTGATTTCCGAATGGAAATTTAGAAGAAGAAGTGTACATAGAGAAGCTTGAAGGATTTGAGATCTTTAGCAGTGAGTCGCATGTGTTATGAATCAAAAGAGAGTTGTATGTGTTGAAGCAAGCACCAAGAGCCCTGCATGGGAGACTGGACAAAAATCTGGCTACGATAAAGGCTTCAAGAAAGATTCTCGCAGACAGCAATTTGTATACAAAATCTGAACGTGCTGATTTACTGGTTGTACTAGTTTATGTTGATGACATTACTTTGGTTGTACCAGTTTATGCTGATGACATTACTTTTGGTTGTACTAACCACCCTCCGCTCAATGGTTTGCTAATGCAATGAAACTGAATTTGAGATGTCTATAATTTGAGAGTCATTATACTTCCTTGACTTCAAATGCCCCGTAATGATGAAGGTTTATTCTCTCCCAAGAGAAGTATTTATGGAGCACTAAAGATTTCAAATGGAAGATGCCTCACCCGTGAGCACACCCATGGTCTGTGGATGCAAATTGAGAAAAGATGACACTACCCTAGAAGTGGATCAAAGAATGTACAAATCTATGATAGGAAGTCTAATTCATCACTATAACAAGACTTACATAATGCATGTTGTTGGGATGGTCTAAGATTTCAAGTCGCCTCTCTAAACAGCCACTTAGTAGCCGCCAAAAAGAATTTTCAACATCCGAAGCACTCGCCTTATGGTTTGTGGCACCCAAGAAATCAAAATTTTCACCTGATATCTAGATGCGATAAATACACTGCGGTAGATTAAAGAAAGAGCACTAGTGGAGGTGCATCTTTTTGGGAGATTCGTTAGTTGCATGCATAAGCAAGAAGCAAAGTTCTATAGCTTTGTCTACCACATAATCGAAGATGTTGCAAATGCTGCATGTTGGTAATCGTAATATGGATGATACAAGCTCTTGTGGACTTGATAAGGTAACATATGAAGAACCCATTCCTCTTCACTTTGATAATAATAGTACTATTAGTGTTTCCAAGAATCCAGCTCTTCATTCCAAGACGAAGCATATACAACTCAAGTATCATTTTAAAAGATCAAGTTGCCAATAAAGTGGTACATGGTAAGATATCTCCACTGAGCAGACACGACATATTTACCAAACCGCTACTCAAGGCATAGTTTGAATACTCCTTTATTGCATGGGTAAGTCCTACCCTCACTTAATCCACCGTGACTTTGTCGGGGAGCGCAGTTTAACCGCATCACCAAGACATTTTGGTCTTCTATATCAAGATGGAATATAAGGAGTGTAGATGTTGAGCTTTGGTTATGAATAAAGAAGATTGACTTTGTACATAAGAACTCATGAAGTATTAGAGAAGACTTTGAGAGCAAAGATGGCGCATGCATTAAAGATTGAAGACTATGAAGAAAATTGTGAATCAGCTTGAGCAAAATGTCAAGCAAGATGTCTTGATTTATAGAGGATTGAAGAAAAGTTGTGTCCAGGATAGAGCATAATTGATTGATTCAAAAGAGCACACGTCCATAGGATCTTTTCACAAGAAGCCCAACTACTGAACTTAGCAGAGTTGCGTGCCAGTTTAAATTACATAAAGATCAATATACCTTTCTCAGGCATTATAGTTGAGTGCACCAAGTCGCGGGAGCCCTGAAGAGAACAGCTTAAATCCTTTGTCCTTGATGCGTCAGGAGTAATGAAAGATATATTGCCATCAATGTCAGAGGGGGATATTGTTGAAATATTAATTACAACAGGAGATGATGCGATGATCAAGGTTGGTCATTGATGGCACCGATGGTTTATGGAGAATGAGGCAGGAACATAGAAGCTGAAACACGACTGCCGAAACAATAAATGCTAACCGCCGAACACAAGTGCTGAATCATTGCATAATAAACGTGATGTCAAACACAAGTGATCACAGATGCTGAAATGTAGATGATAACAAGTGTCAATCACGATAAACGAATGTTGAAACACAAGCGTCAATCACGTGATGCTGAAACGATGCTAAAACACAAGTGTTGAATCACAGATACTAAAACGTAGATGCTGAAACAAACACAAATGTCAATCTCGTGATACGAAACGATGTCAAACACAAAATGCTGAATCACGATGTTGAAACGTGAGATTTAAACACAAATAATCAATCACGAGGTCAAACGACGCTAAAACTAATGCCGAAACACCAATGCCGAAATCACCCACTACCGAAATCACCCATCGGCCGAACACGGATGCCGAACGACCGCCGGAACACTCCATCGCCGGAACACCTAATGCCGAACACGACCACTGAACACCACCGCTGGAACACCTGATGGCCGGAACACGATCACCGGAACACGGTGGATCAGCCGAACACCTGACCGAAATCGACAACCGAACACGATCGGCTGAACACAAATATTGTATTGAGGTGGCATGTGTAGGAGGATGCTAGCAGTAAAGAGCCGCCTCGTAAAATCGGAGAACATTGGCACACGAAAACGAAGAAAGAATAAATCGAAAAAGGAAACCGCAAATGGAGTTAAGAAAGCAGAAAGACTTTAGTCTAAAAATAGACTGGCACTTAAGACAGTTGTTGCATGAAGTGGCATGCATGAAGGAGGCATGCAAAGAGGCAGATCAGAAAATCAAGGAGAAGGTCGGCATGCGAAAAGCAGAAAAGAATAAAAGAAAGGGAAACTCATGGTTTGCCAAGAAACCACGGAAAACTTCCAAGATGCGGTGAATCTATAATACCGAAATCGCAGATGAATTGTTGCTGTTGAAGTGAGAAAAGAGGAAGCGCCCTGGATGTGAGAAAAGAAGGAGAAGAACCCGCATAATGTGAGAGAAGGATTTAGAATGGGCTTAATTGATGATGCTAGGCCGAGCGTGCCAGACAAAGGCAATGAAACAGAATCTCCAGGGACGAGCGCTTAAGAAGATCAGGGATGGTTAAATCAGAGAAGCATAGCAGAAATTGTAAGCAAGCTATATCAGAATAGCAAATTTGTTTGAGAAAGATTTTTATCCACAAGTTCAGGGTGGTGGCGCTAGGAGACGGTGATGTCTCTTTCTCCTCAAAGTGGGCGTTTGTAGAACTGGTTGATGCCTTCAATTCACCAGGCCAAGTAAAAGGAAGTTAGCTTCCACCCGCTAAGGCCGATCTCCGCGGGAGTTATGCCTCCAGCCAGCCAGGCCGCAATCGCAGGTTATAGCCCTCTATGAGTTGGTGCCCATAAAATATGAGCTGCAAACGAAGTTGGTGCTTGTTTAACATCTTAAGAAGACGAGGTTTTTCCTGGTTTCCTCTGAAAATCCGTGGTCTCCATACTCAGAATGAATGTTGTGTGTGATTGTTGTTCTTGCATATATGCTTTATGTTTATAACACTGGTTTTCACAAAGAAAGATTTACCGCCACTAAGATTAATACCAATAAAATGAGAGAAATATTAATAATTTACACACCGATTCACCTCTCCGCTATTTCCACACCGGGTATCAAGAATGCTAGTTTCAACTCATTAAAGCATTAAAAAAATATCCTTGGGATTCATTTCAACACTCTTTATTCCATCTAGGCATGACAAGAGATAATTTTCACACTTGTTTGTTATTCTATTAGGGCAGAATTTTCAAATTCAACTCTCTTAATTTTGTGTTGCATAGGAACATGTTTATAGCTAACAAAAATTAATTTTTCTGCACTCAAATTTTCACCCCCTGGAATAGACATGTCATATCCCATCTTAAAACTAGGCATTATATCCTTTAATAATTCCCAACAATCTTTATGACATTTTTCTTTTAGATCAAGCATTTCCCTAAGCTTCTGAATCTTATCCTTCATTGCTTTTGTGAAGATTGCTTGCAAGATTGTCTTTAGTTTTTTGTAGTATATCGTCTGTACTACAAAAGTTCTCAACGGAAATTAAGTGTTCTTGTATCCCAAGAGTCATTTTAGCAATCAAAATAAGGTCATTCGCGTACAAAACCTTTATCACAAAATCGCCCAAAAGAGCACCATCACCTCCCTGTGAGTTTGATAACCCTATTATCCGTAAAGTGCTATAAAATCTTCATTGTCGAAGAAAGTGAAGGCCAAAAAGCCTCTACCACACCCATTGAATCATCCTTGAGTCAATTCTATATTTGCTTTCCAAATCTATAGTGCTTTATGAATGAATCACTTATCCAGGCTCGCTTTAGCAAGATGGTATCAAAACCTCAAGCTGAAGATGGTATTTTCATTGGATTCTTATCTCATCTATGGCTTTGTCTCTAATTCATTCTCTTAGACACGCTCTTTAGAGGCCCATATATTTTTTCATATGTCACACCTAAAGGGTAATTTCAAATAGTCTAATTTTTGTTATAGGATCTTCTCCTTATCTCAATGTCCATTGCATTTGGGAGTCCAACACCTAAATTCAATTCAACATGGAGCTTGTCCATTATTGTCACCTCCTTTTATGAGGGTCTTCCTCTATGTCAAGAAACCTTCCCACTCTATTGACAATTTCCTTAGACTTCTATCCCACCACACTTCCAAGGGTAGGTAGGGTAGTTTGAATTAAAATGCCACTATTTTAGCAAACCCCTTTAATGGGTCAAAAACAAGGATGTCATTGTTTTAAGGATGAGATGTCATATTCTAACAGAGCATGGGATACACAACCTCCATGCTAAACAAGAAAGGGGATCAAAGACAATATTTGAACCTTTGAGCTAAAATGAAGTCCTCATTGGTCTCTTTAGTTGCACAAAACCAATTCAATCCATCCCATTGGCTACCTTAAGAGCATCCCCAACCTTTTCACTTGAAGAATCCCTAACACTAGTATTCAAATTATCTCACAAATCTTATTCTCCTAGAAATCGGATCAAAAGAGGGTTTTTGGGACATCGAGGCTCTTCAATCGAAGCTCTCACTATTGGACAAGAGATCCACCATCCACAATCATTTCATTACCACACTGTACCTAGTGATTATGTTCCATTGAGGATTAATTTGGATTACGATCTATGTTCAAAGAATGAATAAAACACGTCATCTCTCGCTCCATGGCTCCAAAAAGTTTTTATGCTCATGCCCAAAAAAATACTCGTGCCCTTTCAAGGAGACTCATGCCCAAGGAGATAGCTTACGGAGAGAACAGGGAGAGAGTTCACTAGCTGAAGGTTAGAGAGAGCTCGTGGAGGGCACCGGGAAAGAGAGAGACTGAGGGCACCGGACAAGAGAGGGAGTCATGAGACCGCTGTGAGAGGGAGAGACTGAGGGAACCAGCCAAGAGAGGGGAGCTCGCGGAGGGCACCGACCAAGATAGGGAGAGACTGAGGGCACCGCCCAAGAGAGGGAGCTCGCGAAGAAATGGTGTTGATGCCACTTCTCTCAGACTCTACCGTGAATGATACTTCTCTCAGGACAGGGCAACTGTGATTAAGCAATTTAGTCCAAAAGGGCTGGGTTCAAATCCCACTCTCAACATACTTCTATTTTATATGATTCTCGCTTCCTGTGTGTTCCCGAAGCCCGCTTCACCGATTAGTTTTCCTGCCTAATTTTATTTGAGCAAATCCTATTATTTCAATGAATGGTTGCGTATTCATAAACTACAACTTTTTTAACACAATGCTTTTTCTTTCAAAGCATACCAAGACTAACAAATCACCTATTTATTCATAAATCAACAGGTGTATGCACGCACAAGCATGGAGTCTAAAGAG
>SNQJ01S0156460.1:0-22295 GCA_010110895.2 Picea sitchensis | reverse complement strand
AATGAATGTAATTCTTCAAGACATATAAGAAAAAGCATTATGTGGTTTTCTCCCGCTTTGGGTTTCCACGTAAAAACACTGGTGTAATGTGTATGTGTATGATTGTTCATTTGTTCATTGTTTATTTACTGTGCAAATATTGGATGATAATGCTACATTGATATAACATTTGCATTATATGGTTAAAAAGAATTAGATTGCTCTATTACTGATTCACCCCCCCTCTTAGTAATCCAACAATGCCTTCCTTAATGGACCACACCAATTAGGCACAAACTTTAGGGAAAGTAAGTACCATAAAGACTTTTTTTCAATCCTATGTTAAACTACTAAATGATCCATCATCTATTAAAGTTTTGCAAAATATGTTAGAAATATATAACACATAGGTAGAGGGGAAGTTAGAGCAGAAAACTATCAATCACCTTCATACAAGAAGGAGGACAAGTAGAGAATTCAGACTGAATGCAAATATAGTGGATTTCAACATGGGGGATATTATACTAGACTTAATCTATGAGGTAAATGTGTTACCCAAGAAGACATGGCAGTGTATGGGAGATCCCACACTAGGCTATTCACCTATCCAGTTGAAGTTAGAAAATCAACATAGATTTCCACCAATTGGAAGGCTTAAGGGTATGGAAATAGATCTGGATGGAGTGCGCACTAAGGAAAACTTTGAAGTGATAGAAATAGTGGATGGCACAACACCTTATCCAACATTTCTTAGCTTGGATTGGTCATTTGATAACCATTCCATAATTAACTTGAAAACAAGGAAGATGACATTCAAATTAGGAGAATACAGACTCATTGCGCCATTAGATCCCTCTGAAGGAGAAAGGTTTGCAGAGCCAACTTGCTTAGATCTGAAGGAAATAAACTATTTTTACATAAACACTGTGCGCGGAGAAGATTATGTAAACCCAACTACAGATGGGGTACTCAGCTGGAGGAGCATCACATCATGTGCTTTTGACTCAGATACAGGTTTGGAGAATTGGCATCAGATATTACATGAAGTCTCCACAATAAGGTACGCAAGAATAGACCATGCAGTAATATGGGTGGGTACCGAGATAAGAGAACCTCCCAATTTTCATGGCATAAATTATTTATAAGAATTACTAACAAGATACGAAGATGAAGGGTTAGAGAATTAGAGGCTCTTATCCCTGGACATTGCACTCAAGAAAACACCTGCAAGATGGTGGGGTGCGCACAAAGAAACAGTTAAGGACTGGTACCAATGTAAGCGACTACTGTGGATTAGATTTGACACAGAACATGGTACCAATAAAATATAGAGATATGATGGACATGGGACACCAGCAGAGCATTTGGAGAAGTGAAAGACATAATGGAGAATGAAACCACCAGAGGAATGGCCTCATCACTTCATCCATACATTGGAGGGAATTCCAGAAAACTGGTATGTAGACCAGGAACTACGCAGAGGCACTGCAGAATGGAAAACATTACAACATAATTTTATAATAACCTTCTCATTTGAACATGAGAACCCAAACATTGATTCAACACTCAAAAATATAAGAGGGGTGATATTTATTGATGAACCAATGGTTGAACTCATGATAGTGTATCAACAACAGAACAGACAAACAATCAAGGAACCACTGTCATGCTCTAATGTGGAAGAAGAAGCACCAAATGAACATGAACCGCACAATATTTAGATTACAGAAATTGAAGGAGAAAGATAGGTGGAAGGTCCATCTTTTGAATCAGAATTATTTGTTGCACCTATCAAAGTGAATAAATTCAACATTGGGACAACTGATAATCCTAAAATTGCAATTATTGGAGACTATTGGGATGAAAAAACAATCGAAAGAATAGCAATGTTACTGGGCGAATACAATGACTTGTTCCCAACAACCTTTACAGAGATGAAAGCATAGTAGGATAGCTAGGAGAGATGAAGATACCTCTCAAACCTTAGGCAAGACCTTTCAGATAGAGACCTTATGGAATGAACCCGGTGTATAAGAAGAAAATGAAAGCTGAAATTGACAGAATGTTGGAAGCTGGTATCATAGAACCAGTAAAGGAATCTGAATGGGTAAGTCCCATGGTAGTGCAAGAAAATAAGAAAGGGGGGATAAGAATTTGTGTAGATTTGAGAAAGTGGAATGATGCTTACCTACATGACCTGTTTCCCACCCCTTTCACATATGAGGTATTAGAGACTGTGGGAGGCCAAGAAGCATCCTCATTTATAGATGGATTCTCAGGTTACCATCAGATCAAGATAGCTCCAAAAGACAAGTAAAAGACTACTTTTGGTACATAATGGGGATCCTACTAGCACACAATCATGCCATTTGGGTTGAAGAATGCACCAGCCATATTTTCAAGAGTAGTCATAGATGTTTTTAAGGAATTTATACATTAGTTCTTAGAAGTGTATCTGGATGACTAGACTATATATAGTTTGTTAAAGGACCATGTAGAAGTGTTAAGGCTAATGTTGGAAATATGCAGGTAGTGTCAGATATCATTGAATATAAATAAATTCATTTTTGGAACACCTTTTGGGATACTGTTGGGACATATAGTATATAAACAAGGGCTGCTATCAGATCCTGATAAGATTGCAGTCATTGCCAACTTACCACCGCCAAAATCAGTGTGTCAGTTGAGAGAAAGACTGAGACATACATGATATTACAGGATATTCATAAAGGGTTATGCGTAGATTATTGTGCCAATGGAAAAACTATTGAATAAGGATACCTGATTTCAGTGGAATAAAGATTGTCAACAAGGATTGGACACCTTAAAATAAAACATGGTCACAACACCTGTCCTAGTATTCCCAGACCGGGAAAAGACATTTCATGTGCATGTAGATGCATCAACCATAACACTTTGAGCAATTCTGGCACAACCAAGAGTAGGGGATTTAGACCATCATATAGCTTTTGCAAGCAGAAAATTGTTAGAATCAAAGTAGAATTGCAACACCATGGAAAACGAAGGCCTGGCCATGGTATATGCACTTCAGAAGTTCATGCACTATTTGTTGGGAAAACACTTTAAGAGGTTCACAGATCATTCTTCCCTAAAATATTTATTCAACAAGCCAGTGTTGGGGGGGAGGATTTGTAGATGGTTGTTTTCATTTCAAGAATTTGATTTTGAAGTAATAGTCAAACCAGGGAATTTGAATGCAGGACCTGATCATCTATCAAGGGTCACTAATGGAGAGGAACTGACCAACTTGGAAGACAAATTCCCTGATGCACAATTGTTTTCTATACAAATAGATGATAAATATTTTGCTGATATCATTTAATAATTGAGCATAGGGATTGCACCACAATAATTTAGCACTGTGTCGAAGAAGAATCTGGTAGTCAGAGCTCCAGACTATCAACTGATTGCAGGACACATATAAAATGGGCGTAGACAACATTTTTAGAAGGTGTGTGCTAGAGCATGAAAGGCCTAGAATTTTGGCAAAATCTCATGAGGGAATAGCTGGAGGAAATTATGCTGGAAAGGCTACCGTGCAGAAGGTATTACGTGCAGGATGCCAAGGAATATTGCTAGAAATGTGATGTTTGTCAGAGGGTTGGTAAACCTATCAGAAGGGATGAGATGCCCATGAGACCACAAATAACTTTGCATCTATTTGACAAATGGGAAATAGACTTTGTTGGGCCAATCCATCCACCAACAAAAAGGTTAGTATCAAGATATATCATTACTGCGATATAATACTTAACAAGATGGGCAAAAGCAACAACAGTCAAAGATTGTAACGCAGGGACAATAACACAATTTTTGTTTGAGCAAGTGATCACTAGATTTGGATGTCCAATAATTTGTATGAGTGACCAAGGTACTCACTTTATCAACAATACTATCAAAGCTATGACTGCGGAGTTTCAAGTCTATCACTAGAAGAGTACACCATACCATCCTCAAGAAAATGGAACACTGGAAGCCCTCAATAAAATATTGGAGAATGCTCTGACAAAGATCTGCAATGTCAACATGGATGATTGGGATTTGAAAATACCAGCGGTACTATTGGCATATAGGACTACATGCAAGAAGTTGTCAGGACAAACACCATTCAAATTGATGTATGGGCATGAAGGAGTAGTACCATTAGAATTTATGGTACCCAGACTATACGTAGCAACAGTCACCAACATGACAGAAAGAGGCGCAGTGAAGGAGAGGTTAAACCAACTAATGGAGATGGAAGATGATAGGATTCTGGAAGGATTTCATTAGGAAGTACAAAAAGTGAGAGACAAAGCCTAACATGATAGGCATATCAAGAGGAAGAGTTTCAAGGAAGGAGGCCTAGTCTTTCTCTATGATAGTAAATGTTTTCAACATATGGGTAAATTTAGAATGCATTGGCTAGGGCCCTATGAAGTAAAGACTGACATATATGGGGGATCTGTACAACTAAAGGATCTGGCAGGAACAGAACTCAAGGGAATGATCAATGGTGGTCGACTGAAACTGTACAGGGACAGTTGACCTCCTGACATTTAAAAGTTACAACACAATAATAAATCATGTACATAGTGTAATCTAGTAGAAGCTAGGATAGAGAAAAGACAAAAATAAATAAAAAGGAGGAAAAAAAGGAAAAATAAATATAAAAATAGAAAATAAAGAAAATACAAAAATTGTTGGGAAATATTGTGCGTAGAAAAAGTGGACTCAGCGCAACAAATGGAAAAATTTCCATGTGCAGTAGATGGGTAACAGAAAGCAAAACACTGCTCACTAACGAAAAATCACAGCGGAAATGCACGACACACTTTAAAAGTTCAGCGCACCAGAAAAAGGACCAACGGTCAGAAAAGCGAAAAATGGCGGTTATGACAAAAAGGCGCCAACTGGAGGCATTTATGAAATTAAATGGAACATACTCATAACACTTCATTGCATTAATCGCAGCCAGGGAAGCTTCTTCAAGAAGCTTCACGACATTTATGGCACCTTCCATATAAAGGGGAAATGCGGGAAAAATACAACGCATTGAGAAATTGCAAAATTGCAGCGACAAAGAGTATGTAGAGTAGAGGCGAATAAACGAGTGCACAGTGTGAACTAGTCAAATCCCATTCAACAAAAAACGAGCAGTACCCACGATGACACCACCAAATATTGGCGCATCGAGCCAAATAGAAAGGAAAACCCGTAGCAATGTTAGAGTACCTCATGAAACCGCGGAGGCTGAATAGGAAACTGCATAGAGAGAGGGATTCATCGATGTTGATGCAAATCCCTCACCATGAGTTGAACCAGCAAGCCCCACACCAATGGAGGAAGAAGCCCAAGATCCAACAATGACTTCCATGGAAATCGATTCGCACGATAGTATGCATGGCCATCAAACAAATGACGCAAGCGACCTACAACAACCTGTGAGGGTCGACGAAACTCAAAGAACAAATGGCGAAGTGAGGGAGCACATAGAGGTTGTGGGGCCAAGACCACAACTTGAAGAAGGGTTCGCACAGTAGCAGGAAGGGCTGCTCGAAGACATATATGGGCATCCATATTCTGGCACAGAGTATAGGCAAGCGAAGGCTGGGACATCTAGTGCACCAATCAGAAGAAAGGGAAAAAAACTCATGGAACAGTCCCCATGCAAGGATTCTGATGCAACACTCGTACTACCATGCATCCGAGAGGGAGTGAAGTCCCCACCAACACTTTTGGGTTGCGTGGAAAAGCTGAAGTATTCAGACCACGATGTGGCCGACGTTGGAAAATTCCCTGAATTTGCATAACAGGTATACATTGACAACATAGGCATAAGACCCTTTGGCAACCCTATACTGCAACCAAAACCATGGGCAATCGGCCTGGTCAACACATGAATCCTCAACTTGGTGTAAATTCCCCATTTTGGCAAGGGGAAGGAAGTAAATAACTGCGTCAAGCAGTTAATGGCGGTCCTCCATGGAGAATTCTTATATCTAAAGGAATCCATATCAATCGATGTTGAGTTGATTTCATTACTCACAACTCTTCTGTCCATGGGCGAGAGTCCCGTGCAATACCTAGATGACAAGACAAAGGAGATATATCTTGCCGAGGAGATGAAGAAAACATACAACACAGAGAGGGGATCGCATCGTATAATAATAAAAAGAATCAATGATGCAGCCACAAGAATGGTCACAGATCCTATGGTCTGCAAACTATTAAGAAAGTGCTACAAGGAGGAAGTTCATGCAGGGATTTTCATAGCTACAACATAGTGCGCCCATGGCACCATGCTCAGATGGTCCCCTTACCTATTGAATCTATTCCTCAACGACTACAAAGACGCGCAAGACCTGGGGACATGATTTCATTATTCTTGGTTAATACTTTTGATAGCACTAATATGGTGGAGGTACCCACCATATTATTACTTTTGCAACATAATAGGTAGTTTCCACGTAGCATGGTATACCTCAATGGGGAACACTTCGAACCACAAGAGAAGAAGTGGAAACGCAGGTACCTTTGCGCGATACCTCAACGACATCCAAGAAAGCATAGAAAACACATGGAGGATCACTCCAGAGTTTGTTGCACAATACCAAGGTATTGAAAATTTCAGAGCCACGTGCCACACCATGTGGATACAGGTGCGTAGGGATCCAACCAAGGAATGGATGCAATTGCGATACTGCATCAGTGGCAAAGATGTAGAAATGGTCATGCAGGATTGGCACGATGACTAGAAGATCCCAATCATTCACAAGGAAGTGCCTACAAGCAAGGAAGTAGAATCAAGGGTATTGAAGACACCTGCAGGAGACAACATTGCACCCAAAAAACCATAGCCGAGCCAGAATCCAACACAACAGAATAAGGGGAGTGCACCAAAGAAAGATGCACAGGTAGGTAAAAAGAACACTTCCCTAGCACAAGGAGAGAAAGGAATGGGAGATACAACTATATAAGAAACCCCCTCGACAACTACCCCACAAGAAACATGGCCACCCAAGTGACCAATCATACACACAGGGGGGTCGTGCAAGAAGGACAAGGCGCACAAGCAGCTGCCAGAGTACACGATTAATGAGGATGACGTCGACCTCGTGGTAGAAAAAGTATAAGAACACACAGTTGAGGAGTTCAAAGACACCTAGCACCAAATAGGTCGAATTCAATATGAGCTAGAAGACATAAGGCAGTTCCTGGAGCAGATGAGAGCAGCGCACATGCCTGAAAGGGGAACATAGCCCTTCCCCACAACAAAAAAAGTAGAGGCAAGGACCACACCAAGTGAACAAGACACCATCCAGAATATAGCACAGGTGAGTATGAAATTTCAAGTCACATCCAGCATGTTGCAGATGGATGAAGCCATAGCCCAGACACCACTTAAGGATCTGGTGCAGGTAGATTTGGTAATGGAAAGAATACCAACTAAGATATTGTACAATCTTCAAGTCAGTGTCACACAGGAGGTGCAGTCGCGTGCGAGAACAAACACAACAAAATTACAGTATATGAAGAATGGAAAGGAAACCTTATAACTGGTAGTCGAGCAGGTCAAGATTGAAAATAACGAGGAAAAAGAACGTTCAAACAGAATGGGACAAGGTCTAACAGCGGTGTATAATCGCATCCCTGACAATATGCAAGCATAGAACACAAGCATAGAGGAGAATCTCAATCTCATTGCACAAACCATTGATCAATATAGGCAAGATATTGAGGATCTAAAGCAAACACTGAACCCCACAACTCTTCTGGAGGTGAGATAACAAAGGAAGCAAGAAGCTGCATTTCAAATAGGTGAGATGGAGAAACAAGTCAACGCATTAGCATAATTGTTTGACCAAGAAATGTAGCTCTTGTTACACATTATTTTAGTCACCCTGGTGATGTTTCTATAGCATGTGTTCAAGATCCCAAAAGAACCTTTCTTCATGAGAAAAGTGACTGGCTTCCTCTTCTTCAAAACCTTGTCAAGAAAGGACGTCAGAGACCAAGAATAAAATACAGTGCGACGATGCCTGATCCCTACAGTCTATCCTGGAACTGCCTTGTAGCGTTTCCATAGGCTGTCCTATAACCAGGGTGCAGCGGTGTTGAAAGACTAAGAAAAGGTCGAAGCTCACGAAAGTTCTAGAAGGGAATCTTCTAGAATGTGAGGTGGCATCCATATGGTTGGGATCCTACTTGCTTATCTGATTTGGTGGGACCATCCTAATCTCTTTAACCATCTCTCTTTCTCCTATATAAGAATGGGTTTCTCATGGAAAAGGTTAAGAAAACAAGTAAGAAAGGAATTAATGAAAGAATAGACTGAGAATTGTGTGCGGGATTCTATTTAAATTGATGCTTGAGGTCTTCATTAGTCCATAAATTTATTGTGGATCTTCTTCATGCAAGTTTCGAGCAAGTGTGTGTGTTGGAGAAAAGGGCCACTAAAAGGGAACCTTGCAACATCAAGGTTGTTTGGTTGTATCTTCCACTCTTACTTAATATAATACAGTGGCGTGTTTCTTTCCCATAAAATCATTCTCATTTTATTACATGACTCCTTGATCACATGTGTAAGTTTTCATTGAATATACTATTGTTTCTTTCACTTTGGTTGGTTTGTATTTCATTGCAGATGCAATATGACAAGAGCATCGAAGCAGAGCAGGGACAACAAAGACATAAGGAAGTGATATTCAAAGGTATGTCATTCATCTCTTGTTTGATAGTAAATTCAATGATTAAAGCTTAGGGAAAGCGTCATGTCTTTTCTTGTTTTGTTCTAGATCTAGATGGATCTAGGGAGATCAGTTTATGTCCGCATGAACCGATTTATACAATAACAAAATTGGTGACCGTACTGGGGATATGACTTGTTTTCGGTTTTTTGTTGTCTTCTTTCCTTTAACCTACTTCCTTTCATTTTAATATAGTCTCTGAGTCTGTGGGGGATCCATCCAGACTCTCTGGATCTGAAATTTCATTTAGACTCTTTGTTCTTTTTCCAATTTTTCTTTGTTTACAGAGATAGTTGCATTGCATCCCATATGCAGCCTACGACATCCCTGGATCGTCGCACCCTACCTGTTTAAACCAGTGTCGAATCTTCACATCTTATCCCATAGCTAGCCTGCATAAACCTTAAATCATCACACTATACATTACTGCTGGGTTGCGACGTTTCCTGTAGAATTTATTGGATTAGGAATTTTTGTCTTCTGACACCCAATTTTTCTTTGATCACCTGGGAAGAACTTTTGGTACCAATATTCCGACTGTTTTCTGAGTTTAACACTTGTTGTTGAAAGACCTTGTTCATCATTTTACAAGTTTTTACTTCTTGCTTTTTGTCAACAAGGACATAATCTCGGGATTTAAATCTGAGTGCTTGATTGATAAAAGTCTTTGATTTGATTTAAAGTTTTGGATTCTCTTACATTTTTTGGATTGCTTGTTGATCGGAAAATTATTTTTCGTTTGCATTTAGCGAAACACATTCTTGCCATCTTCATTGAAAGTTTGTTTTGGGTATTTGTTGAGCATATCTATTTTCTTTGATTAATTTTTCTTTCTTCATTATATCCCTGACTTGGTTTTGGAAAGGAAAAATTAAAGTCATTTATTATTTTTAAGTAATCATTCATAAGAAAAAAAATTGCATTCAATTTGTTTTTACAAGAGAACAAATTGGGAAATTTCATTGCTTATGATTGTTTGAAATCGTGTTCATTCGAGAAAAAGAAATTACATTTTATGGCTTTCATGTTCCCAAAAAATAATTTCTCCCTATTGTAATTAGAGTTCATTGAACTGAAACATTGCATCATTCATCTCTTTTTGTATATTATTGGGTGAAGGTCTCATACAACATCAATTTCATCTCCATCTCCCTCTTGCGTAAACAACAACCTCTAAAATACTATGTAATTTTAAAATTTATTAGTAACTTTTATTTTCTAGAAACTTTTTTACACCAACATTAGCTAGGCTAGCACTTTGGAATAGGTTGTGAGGCACACTCTCCAAAGCATAAAACACACTGTAGCATCTTGTGATAGGGAGTGTTCAAGTCCACTTGCAACATTTTGTCCTTGGAAGCCCTTCTCACATAAGGGTCAAACATGAGTTCGCATTAAGGCTGGCAGAATTACTCACCCTGCTTTGTTGGTCTTGGTGTAGAGATTACACGTATTACAGGGGTCACTTGAAGGTATACCCACAATTATTCATGGAAGCCTTTCGAGTTGATTTCGGGCTAGATACTCGGCCCTTGCGCGTGGATCAGACTGTCGATTATTTCCCCAGGCACCACTGTTGTTCTTGGTAACTTTAGTAGCCTATCTCTTTAGGGTCTTACATGAGGTGACTATGGAGGGGCAAGTCTTCATGGTACTTGGAATCGACGTTGGCCAGACTCACTCGGGCTCCTTATAGGGTATACTCACGATTATGTGTGGGAGCTTGTACCAGGGTGTAAGTTCGTTAAGCAAGTCATCAACGTAACTTTTCCACCCGCTCTATCCTATCCCTTTCTTGTCTTGACTTCACGACGTTGGATTTCATCACCAACTAGTGACTTCGACATAAGAAGGTTTGTTTGCTTGGTTTGATTTCTAGATTTTATTAGCGAGTGTTGTTTGTTTTTGTAGTTGGCCATAGATTTTTTCCATAAAATATTTGGTTCGGCCAACATCGACCCTCCACATCGTTCACGTAGGATGCAAGGGATACCCCTGGAAGATCTGAAAGGTTATCTCCCTTTGCCTCCTAATTCATCGGAGGGCTCTCTTGAGCGAAGAGCAGTCCAGGACATTGTAACCTCACGAGTGGAAAGTTCCGACTCTTTAGAAAATTTATGAATTATTTCTCATTCTCTAGAGGCTTTCTGAATTCCTTCTGGATACGAGAGACGTATTCTCCGAATGAATTCATCAGAAGAACTTGTTGTTGACACTTCTGGAATACTAACCGAACCCCATACAGGCCCCGAAGTCAAGAATCCCCTTTGGTCTACTGACATATTTAGAAACCCGCCTCGCACGGTGCGAGACCTTTATGACAACTTGGGGGCAGGTCATGATCCACCTGTCATATCATAACTGCCCGAAACGTTTGTTACCTACATGATACCTTTAAACCACTTTGCTAGTACAACTAGAAATATCACCGTCATTCCAGACACACAGTCAGTTGGTCCTAACTCGACTTTTTCTCTCTAGATGGCCCATTCTACTATGGTCCCACACATTATGACTATTCCTACCAGGAATGTGGTCGTTAACCAATCTCCCATTGGCACACCCCTCTCATCTAGACCTATCTCTTTGCTTCCTCCTGGGTATCACACTTTGAATCCTTCCATCGACGTCCCTACCCAGGTTCCATTCGAAGTTTCTGGACTTTTTGTTCCACCTGGGTACAATGTTGCTGCCGATTTTGTTCCTACACCTTCCCAGGTCCTCTTCGGAGGGTCTTATCCACATTTTATTGGGGTATTTGGCCCTAGTGGCTCCAATCCAATTAGAAGCACCCATCATCCGTTCACTTCTAGTTACCAGATTCTCATTGGAGGAAATCTCACGTTGGGGGGAAACCTCAATTTGGGGGTCAACCTCAGACTGGGGAATCACCACACGTTGGGGGGAAACCTCCACTTGGAGGACAACCTCAGGTTGGACTCTATAACCCACTGTATGGACAAAACACACCGGGATCACTAGCCCAACTTTGGAACCTTCTTGCCCAAAGAAATCCACAAACATCTAGGGGGAAAAAACCTCAACTCAACTCTTTTGTACCCCCTCACTCTGGCCAACAATATCCTGGTTCTTTGAATCCTACTTGGGGTCCAAACGTTCACTCTAGTGTCCCTTTACAAGGGAACATCTTGAATCAACCCAAACCTATGGGCTATATGCCTCCAAATCCTCCACAGCATAATCATTCAAAACTCTCCACTTATATGCAAACTGCTTATGGTCCTACTAGTATACCAATGGGACTTCCTCCCCAAAGACACTGGTATCCTCACGTGAATAGACAATTTCCTTTTCTATCCACTTTGGATTTTCCCACTTGTCTAGAATCTTGAATGATCCTATATTACATTTTCCCCATTGGCTCGTTATACCAGCCAAATTACCGTCCGAAATTCCCAAGTTTGATGGTCGACCGAGAGAAGACCCAAACAATCATGTTATGAACTTTCACCTTTGGTGTTCGTCCAACTCTTTGATGGACAACTCCATTCGATTACGACTCTTCCAACGAACTCTCACAGGTTCGATCGCAAAGTGGTACATAGAATTACCACGAGGCTTCTTTGATGACTTCAACACCCTCGCCATGGATTTTCTCACACATTACCAACTGCCAATCTGCTATGAGACAAGAACCGATATTTTGAGTTCCTTCAAGCAATCTTCTGCCACTCACATTTCTAATCACATTCATGAGTGTAGATGGAGGAGACGCTTGATCAAAATCGACCTTCCTGATCAGTTATTGATTGAATGGTTCACCAAATCATTCATCAGTAAAATCGCTCGTGATATTTCCATGGGTGGAGTTGTCATTGAAGAGCAGGCGATTAGTAGCGCTCAGTACCTAGATCTTTTTTATTTTCAAACAAACACTCTTTACGACTTGATCCCTAACGGTCCTCACCCTTTGACCACAACTACCCCAACAATCCCAACAGCTTCTCATGTTGTTGATGGTGTGATTGGCACCTTCCATGCTAATGCTAAATCCATGTCGGCCACTTACACCAATCCCAAATCTACTGATTCTAATGTTCAAAGTGCTCTGACTCCTACTCCTTCCACCGACAAAACTTCCAAGGTTAATTTAGTTCAATCTACCCCTACCAGAAAAAACAAATCTAAAAAAGGAAAGGGTAAGAACAAGGAGGATAAAAACAATAATCCACAATCTGATAAAACCAAGACACAGTCTGTTGATGATAAGGATAAGTGTAAACCTTGATATCCTTGCCTTATCTATGGTGATGACCACTACACGAAATATTGTCCAAGACGTGTTGAGGTCACTAAGTTCCTTCAAGGGACCTAGAAGCCTCCCACACATGTCATTTTGTCACAACCTTTCCCTTCTCAACAACAGGACCAATTGGTCATTCATGACCAACCCTCTCCTTCCACCACTTCGTATGTCATTATGTGTACTAGTAATTCTACCAAGAATAATGTTGCAATCACCACTTGGGCCAAAGATTATTCTCCTTTAAAGGAGAAAGTTGATGCTTTACCACCTTCATTGGTTCAACTGCCTCCCTCAACTTCACTTCCCAATGTTCCTCTTCATCTCGAATGACTGGGTCCCGATACAATTCTCCTCCCTCCTCCAAAGGGCATTGTTTGGAAGTCTGCCTTTAATCCTCATGCGCATGCTGCTCAAAACTACAACATTGTAGAAGACCTTGCACAAAGACCCTCTGCAATGTCAGCTCTTGAATTCCTTCAAAGTTGTCCCGCTTAATGGAAGGCACTGTTAAAGGCCATTGGTGGAATTGATCCCACATATACGAATTTGATAATCTTTGACTTGGAAGACAACATTCCAAGGATACCTCCTCAGTTAGCGTTTCAGATTCAAGTTGTTGTTGAGAACAAGAATATCTATAGAATCAGTATTGATGAGGGTGCCTCGATGTGTGTTATGTCAGTTACTTTTTTGGAAAGCCATTGGCTCTCCCCCCCTCACCGAATTACACAATACACTTAAGGCTTTCAATGGTTCTGGTTTTAAACCCTACGGTGTTCTTCCCTCATTGTCTATTATGTTGGAAGGAAAATCGGTCAATGTCAAGGTTGAGGTCTTTGATGTGCCTCTTGAATATAACCTCTTACTTGGTCGTAGCTGGATTGATTCCATGCGTGCAGTTGTGTCTGCATTTTTCCATGTGTTACATTTCCCACATCAAGGAAAAATCATTACAGTTGACCAACTGGCATTTTTCAATTCCAATTCTTGTACTATCAATGTACCCTTTATCTCGAAGACACCTCCTGGGTACGATAATTTCGATGTGGGTATCCTGAAATATTCAACTTTGATGGGCACCTTCCCAATACCACCACCCGATGTTCCACCTCCTTTTGTCACCTCAATCAACATGATTTCCACCTTCGTCCACGAAACCCCCGCATCTAATGACCCGTGGATAGTACCCTATCCTCGTGATTATCTTCGCTATGGTGAAAAAATGCCTTTAAGTCCAGTTGAATCTGTTTATCAAGCCATTCAATTGACAAGCCCTTCTACACCCTCTCTCTATGATCCATCTCCTGATCTGTTTCATGTGATTTTTCTTACCAACGAGATGATAATGCCAGTCATGTCCATGGAAGACACCCCATGGGACGATGGACATCATCATTCCATTCTCTTCCTAGAACAACACACCATAGAGAGTTACCAACGGATTTCGACTTCGTCGACCATGGTTGTCATTTCCTCTGTTCCTGAGTCATCCCACGACGTGCTATATGAAGGGAACCTGAGTAATATCTCATCCACCGTTCCTCTTGACATATCCATTAAACCTGGAGTCATCGAAAATGTTCACATCAGAGCCTCATGTTCCGTTGATGAGGTCGTCACTTATAAAGCCATTTTTCAAGAATTTTGTGATGTTTTTGCTTGGAGCTACAAAGAGATGTTGGGTATTAACCCCGATATCGTTGTGCATGAAATTAAGACCTACCTGGACGATAAACCTGTCCGGAAGAGACTTCTCCCAGTCCATCCTCGTAAAGCCGCTTTTATCAAGCTCGAAGTTGAAAAACTTCTTAAGGCTAACTTTATCTATCATGTGGCTTTAACCGATTGGGTCTCCAATCTAGTTATGGTTAATAAGAAACAAAGCACGATCCATGTTTGTGTAGATTATAGGGATATCAATAAAGCTTGTCCTAAGGAAAATTATCCAATCCCCTTCGTTGACCAAATCGTCGACGATTGCGCTGGGAGCGAAATATTCTCCTTAATGGATAGTTTCTCTGGCTATAATCAGATTAATATTTTTCCCACGGATCAACACAAGACTGCTTTCATTTGTCCTTGGGGTACTTTTGCCTACCGGAAACTGATTTTCGGTTTGAAGAACGTTGGTGTGAATTTTCAACGTGCCATGTCTTATGCTTTTCACTATATCAAGCACATTGTACAACCATTTCTCGATGATTTACCGGCACACTCCATGAGTCACCAAGATCACTTGGCCCATCTCCGAGCCATTTTACTTCGTTGTCGTTATTATTGTATACGTTTGAACCCACACAAATGTGTTTTTTGTGTGGAGTCTGGCCGACTTCTAGGTTTTATTATGTCACTTCATGGAATTAGGGTAGACCCTTTTAAGGTTGAGGCTATCCTTAATCTACCTCCTCCTTCTACACTACAAGAACTTCAAAGTTTGCAAGGGAAGGCAAACTTCTTGCGTCGATTCATTCCAAATTACGTTGATTTAACACAAGGTTTTACTCGACTATTGAAGACAGGTTACGAGTTTTTATGGGACAATACCGCCAATAAATCCTTTGAAGCTTTAAAACTTGCCTTAACCTGTACACCACTGCTTTTCCCACTCGATTATAGTCAAGACTATTTCCTCTACCTCACAGCTTCAGACTCTACCATTGCAATGGTTTTAGTCCAAGAAGTTGATTCGCATGATGAACATGTAATTTACTATTTGAGTCGGAGTCTCACGACCATCGAAGCCAAATACCTACATGTGGAGAAACTAGCCTTGGTCATTGTCCAAGTTGTCCAACGTTTTCGTCATTATATTCTATTACACAAGACCATTGTTATTTCCGATTACAACCCTATGCAACATATCCTTACGTGCCAATTGCTAGGGGGCAAGTACTCCAAATGGATAGTTATTCTCCAGGAGTTCGACTTAGAGTTTGAATGCGCTAAGTCTAAAAAATATTTGGTATTTTCTGAATTGATATGTGATCTTCCCTCGACTGATACAACAAATGTGGCAGAGGATTCCTTACCTGATGAATCCCTTTTTCTGATCAGTTCTTATGATGTTTGGTACAGATATATTATCATTTATCTCCATACTCAAACTTTCCAGCCTGACCTTTCTAGTATGGACCGTCGTCATATACAGTGTCAAGCATGTTAATACATAATTCTCGGTGACACTCTTTATCGTCGTGGTGTTGACTTAATTTTTTTATGATGTCTCACTTACGATGAGGATGAGAAAGATTTGAATGACTGCCACTCCAGAGCATGTGGTGGTCATATGTCTGGGTATGCCATTACCCAAAAGATCTTATGAGAAGGATACTTCTAGCCTTATTTGTTTAAAGATTGTATCACTGCTGTCCAGAAATTCCATGCTTGTCAAAGATATAATAACAAGATAAGATCCCATCCTTCTCCTTTACACCCTGTAGTTTCTGTTGGTCCCTTCGCAAAATGGGGCATTGACTTCATGACATGTAACCCTCACTCGGTCGGGGGGCATGGATACATCATCGTAGTTGTGGATTACTTCACTAAATGGGTCGAGGTGATGCCTACATTCGATAACCCCGGGAAACCTGCAGCACTGTTCATATTCAATCATATCAATACTCGGTTTGGTGTCCCCCAAGCTATCGTTACTGATCATGGTAGCCATTTTCTAAATTTCATGATGTCCGAGCTTACTGAAAATTTGGGTCTTCAGCATGAAAACTCAACCCCCTATTACCCACAGGCCAATGGCCAAGTTGAAGCAATAAACAAATTTCTCATTACTATGCTTCGACGGATGATAGGAATTCATAAGACAAGTTGGCACAGGATGTTGTTTTCAACATTGTGGGCCTACCGGACATCCGTCAAGTCTTCCACTGGGTTCACACCTTTCCAATTAGTTTATGGTATCGAAGTTGTTATGTCGATTGAATGTGAGATACCATATTTGAAACTAGTCATTGAACTTATTCCAAACACCTTTGTTGAAGAGTAACGCCTATTGTACATGATGCAATTAGATGAAACCCGTTGTGATGCCACCCTAGTTATTGAAGCTCAGAAAAAACGTGTCAAAGCCCAATACTACAAGCATGTCAATCCACATGTTTTCTTTAAAGGTGATCTAGTTCTCCTCTACGAGCAAGATCATGATTTACTAGGGGCCGAAAAATTCGACGCTATGTGGCGAGGCCCTTATATTGTCAAACAAGTGTTGGAGAAGGGAGCTTATGAGTTAGTGGATTATGATGGCACTCCTTTGAGTGAACCCAGAAATGGGATTTACTTGAATAAGTACTATGCTTAGATTGTCTTTGCATGAGTGCTTGTATTTTTATTGTATCATACTCTTGTGTGCTACTTTTTGTGTGATTTTTCATTATTTGGTTTCGACCCCCAACTGCTTACCTTGCATTGTTCTTGGTTTCTAGATGTCGGTGTCTTCGCTACCCTATATTGGCTTTACCAATGGCACTAGTCATAGTACTCAGAACCTAGCATCTGTTGCTTGGGAAATCTATGCACCCATGAACAAATTAATCAGTCTACACGGTGTTTTCCTCGGTCATGCAACTAACAATATCACGGAGTACAATGCAGTCATCAAATTGTTGACCAACGTTGTTTCAATTGGAATCCGTCATATTTTTGTACAACTTGATTCGAATTTAGCAGTACTACAATTGAGCAATGTTTATGCTATCCGAAGTTCTTCTTTATTAAGAGTATATTTATGAATTCGCCTCTTGGAATGTCATTTTGATTACATTGAATATCAACACATTCCTAGATGTCTAAATACATTAACAAATGCATTAGCTAATTATGTGTTAGACAGACATTTGAGACATTTATAAATCCAATCACATTTTTTATATAAAGCAAGTAAGCTGGTAGAAGCCTCATGTATATATAACGATAAAAGTTTTTACAAAAAGTGTTTTTGTCCGAAGACCAAAATATCAAAATGTGAAGCACATCGATTCATATACAAAATAACATCAAGGATGTTGCTCACGATAACACACAACTGCCCTTGCTACCCTACGGAGCAGTTGACTAAGAGAACCAGATACACCCACAGTATGGCACTGATAATGTCTCGGGATCTCATCGATAGAGATACCTGGGACATTCGTTGTCAACCCCTCCAGGTTCTACTCGATCGCCCCGTAATTAGCGGCAACCAATCCTGCTACCTCGAATGCCTCCCCTTGTCTCTGGATGGGGGATGTACCTAGAGGATGATGTGGTCCTACATTTGCATTGTCAAAGGGTATTTGATTAGTCATCAGATTACAAACATAAAAAACATTTCATATTTCAAAATTCACAAAAACATTATAAAAGCAAAATGTGCTTCTTACCTAAGTTCCCCCACTGAGAACTTTTAGGCAGAACCAAGTCTGGATCACCTTTAAAGTCCAAACTGGCATACACATAATCATCTACCATCAGTAGCTGAGTCCTCAACCAATAAAAAAACACGTCATTATACTTGACAATGGGGTCGGTCACATGACAAGCCATGAGGTCACACCACCTCTTCATTATTGGATCTTGTGGGGCCAACATGCCCCACTCTACCTGTAAGCGCAAGTGTGGAACCCTCTCCAGGAATAAGGACACTAAAATGGACTCGTACCCGAACTGTTTTAGGTCACCTTTCTTGCACTTTGTCAATTGTTTCTTCATACTCCGAAGAACCCCGTAACACCAGTTAAATACCCGGGGCTCCATGCACTCCACTGCATACTGGAAGTAACTTTGGAGAGCCATATGATAAGATGCACTCCCCGCCATCTGTGAGATAGTGAAAAGGATAGTCCGAAGGGGTAAATCCCAAACATCCCTAATGGAAACCTTGCCACTACGTCTCTCGGCCTCTGGATCACAATATTGATGGATATACTCACTCATCGGTAGACTGCCACCTCCGCTGCCTGTCAATGTCACGCGGGATCCACGGTGAGATAATCCCGTAAAAAATAGATATCCTCGATATCTAGAGAGAGTATGTGGGCTCCCACATGGAATACATGTTGATCCACATTCCACATGTGGACTAAATACTCAACTAACCTCAATTGGGCCCTCATGCCCTGGATCTTGAAGAACTTTAGTAGCCCACATTGTCGAAGGGAATTAACCATGCCTGGGTCATTCTCGACAAATTAATCATAATCCTCATGTTCTCTCTCCCTCCACTCCAACATTTTGACAGTAAAAAACCCGCATTGGAGCCACGAGCAGAAGTTAGCATCTTTATTTTGCTTGATTGGAAATTTTTATTGGCCAAATGTACATGAGAATTTTTTGAGTTGCGCACGACACAGGTGAGGTTTATACGTAGTGCGAAATTGTTGTAGGTCAGCCATAAGTCCACCTACGGAAACCTGTGGTTTCCACAGGGCACGATGTAAGCCACCTGCGGTGATCCCCACACGCACCTACCCTCATGAAATCCTACTCAAAAACTACTTTTAACCAATAAAAACATAAATTAATCCATGCAAAATGAAGAGGACAAGAAGATTACCTTTTTAGCGGAAGTCGTTCATCGAATGGTTGCTCGTGCCTCCCACAATCTACAGTGGAAGTTTGAGGTAAAATAGGGTTTTTTGGACAAGTTTTGGGTTAAATGACAATGAAATGTTAAAAAAGAGTTTTTTCCTATATTTATTCACTTTTTACTTTTTCCATTGATATTTTATATTATTTTATTCATTTTTACCTAAAACCTAAAGTTCTAATGATATTGCAAGTGTTTTGATTTTTCACAGGTGAAGAATCTAAGAGCCTAAACGATGGAACACATCTATGTTTCTTGGTTTATTTTTACGTTTGTCGCTTGTACAAATACTTTTTAGGTTTTTCAAGAAAAACCTCGAGCTCAGTCTTTGTTCGTTCTCATGCTTACAAATCAATGAGAACACAACCGAGTATACTTTTGTTGTTTTTTCGTACTCGTCATGGCAACACGAAAAATGAAGCTCATGGAGTATCCTTTAAGCTCTTTTCACGCTCCGTAAAAATGAAAAGATTGCCTAGTGACCTTGTTCTTTTCACGCTCGTAAAATTATTTGAAGAAAACATTGGATGGGTGGTAGGTTTTCACTTTTTTGGTCTCATCAAACTAATTTACGAAAAAGGAACTGAGAGAGTTCTCTTTAAGTGTTTTTCATAATCTTTAAATATGAAAAACCCATGAGTTTTCTCTCTTTGGACTCGTTAAAAAAACATTGAAAGACCTATATGGAACCAAACCACTCATTCTTAGGGTTTGTTAAACATACTCTAAAGGACTCGTCCGAAGGATGAGCTTACATTAATAAGCATATGTTATCCTCCTCAAGCTTGCATAAAAATAAAGTTGTACTCGCCAGAAATGGTGGGGGGAAATTTGGGAAAGAAATGTGTCTATATATTTGTGTTAGTTGCAGTAATAGTCGCTCATGAACATGACACCCCCTTCATCATTGAATCCAGGTTGGGAAATTCATTTGTCTTTCATTTGATCTTCTGCAAGTTCATATCTTGGGTCGTCTCTAAGTCAATGTTTCTAAGACCATTGTCATGTCATTCATATGTTCAAGAGAAGTCCAACCCTACACTAGCCTTCTATTGACTCGTCCATCTGCAGTTATCAATTCCTACCATGTCAGCCTTCCCTGTGTCAGTTTCAAATCATCTTCACACTTTGATCTACCTTAAATCTGTTACTTATTTCGTGTCATTGATGGGGGATACATTAAGGCCCTCCTATGACGAGTCTGTTCTCGTCGACTTCAACTCTTTATCTGGGAACAAGTCTTAGAAATTAATTAGTACCTTAGAACCTGCATGCCTCAATGGCAGGTTTCTTCGCTTTCGATAGTAGGTTCACATCATTGACCCCTGATTGAGAGATTTTATTGAGTGCTCGACTTCAGCTCATTTATTCACATTTTTTAGATTGTACTAAGGTACCTTGGGAGTCATTGACATCAATGGTGATTTCCCTCACACTTGTTAATGGTTTTCATCAATGACCGGTAATCAAGTTGTTTATACCATGTTCGACTTCAGCACCTGTAATCACATGGCTAGATTAGTACTTACGAACGACGGGATTGAAGACCCTAGATTTCATTATTTTGATCCAGGTTGTGATGGAGTATTTACGATTTGTATTGACACATAGATCCACTTTGTATGTCTCGTGGCTATGTCCGAATTTGAGTTTTCTAGAACATAGATCCACAGTGTATTCCTGGTGGCTATGTAGAATCTTGGTGACATGGATCCACAGTGTATGATTGGTGGCCATGAATGACATTTATGTTTTAAATCATTTGTAGTCTGAGCATGGGAATGCCTACCTCATAAATGGTATAATATTGCGTAGATGCTTGGTTGTTTGCAAGTTTTCGATTGGTGTGCTCCTTGTTTTCAACACACACACACACATATTCTACAAAGTATTTCGGCTGTCACGAGTTCTAGCCTCATACTTTGGGGGGGCATTCTGTTACACATTATTTTAGTCACCCTGGTGATGTTTATATAGCATGTGTTCAAGCTCCCAAAAGAACCTTTCTTCATGAGAAAAGTGATTGGCTTCCTCTTCTTCAAAACCTTGTCAATAAAGGACATCACAGGCCAAGAATAAGATACAGTGCGATGATGCCTGATCACTGCAGTATGTCTTGAAACTGCCTTGCGACGTTTCCACAGGCTGTCCTATAGACAGGGTGCGCTGGTGTTGAAAGATTGAGAATAAGCAAACAAGTAAGCAAGGAATTAATGAAAGAATAGACTGAGAATTGTGTGAGGTATTCTATTTCAATTGATGCTTGAGGTCTTCATTAGTCCATCAAGTTATTGTGGATCTTCTTCATGCAATTTTGGAGCAAGTGTGTGTGTTGGAGAAAAGGGACACTGAAAGGGAACCTTGCAACATCAAGGTTGTTTGGTTGTATATTCCACTTTTACTTAATATAATATAGTGGCATGTTTCTTTCCCATAAAATCATTCTCATTTTATTACATGACTCCTTGATCACATGTGTAAGTTTTCATTGAATATACTATTGTTGCTTTCACTTTGGTTGGTTTGTGTTTCATTGAAGATCCAATATCACAAGAGCATAGAAGCAGAGCAGGGACAACAAAGACATAAGGAAGTGATATTCAAAGGTATGTCATTCATCTCTTGTTTGGTAGTAAATTCAATGATTAAGTCTTAGGGAAAGCGTCACATGGGAGGGAAAGCCACATGAAAAGAAGGAAAGTGTTGTCGCAAGAGTTGACTC
>SNQJ01S0156459.1:2101-22295 GCA_010110895.2 Picea sitchensis | reverse complement strand
AGCCATGTCTCGTGTACTAACACCTCCCATATAAGAAGAACAATGCATAATATTTTAGGTTTGGATGCCTTGGTGGGCCTGGGGTTCCATGGCTTAATTTCGTTAGACACTTGACACTTTCTAGAAACATATTGCATCATATTTTTGCCTGCATGAGAAATACAACGACATCCACTCTCATTTTTTTCCATGGTACGGAGCTCAAAAATGTTGTTGATCCGTTAGGATTTTATGCCCTCAGGAGAAATTGGCCAAGAGTCCCCGAAATGGTTTGGGATGCGAATTTCATGGAGGAAAGTTCAAAAATATTTTAGAATCAATGATTGATTCTAGGCTTGTAGTTGATGGGAGTGTTGTAGAGTATAGGGACAAGATTGTTGGATTCTCTCATGGATTTGACCTTGTTGTTACTCTTGCTTTAGGTTTCTCTCAAAAATAGGGAGGCGACCTTGTTGAGGTTGTTGATTTAGTTCCCAGATGTTTTGAGATGCATGGGAGAGATTCCCATAATCATAGCTTGAATACAACCCCACTTGGGTTTTTTCTTATACCACAAGCTTGGTATTTCAGGATAGGCAGAATTTGTGCAGTTGTCTACATATGTGATTTTGATAGATCCAATCCACTTGTATTGTCTTGTAGTATATGTCATTATTTTTACATGATGTCCTAAACAGTTCATGGCGTGGTGTCCAAATACTTTGACTTGTTATGTTGTTAGGCTTGAGGTATGATAGATTTTGGCAAGTTATTGACGATCCAAGGTTATGTTCCTTCAGTTTCAGAAGTGGTCAGTATTTCTAGGAGGTTTCAAACGCTATGATATCATCTTGTGTTGTTGGTTACAATGAGACTTCCACAACTTATACAATCTATATTATAGCACAATTGAAGACTCTAGTGATCCAAGATGTGAAGTTTGATGAGAAAGTAAGGTCCTCTAGTTCACATATATCTCCCTCACTGATTGAAAAGAGTGAAGAGGTTGTTGTTCTATACATTGATTCAAAGGTAAAAGAAGAATCAAATATAGGTGTGTACAAGGTGAGTTTGGGGCTGGATATTCCTCATCATCTACTCTAGCACACAAAAATCCAATATGGCTTATCCAAACATTATAGGGTGCACAAAATCATGTAGGAGTGCCCATATCATCAATGAGGGTGAGTATACCTCCTAGGAGATATGTTAACCATATTATATTAGATTCTTCCATTTTTGATATTTACAATTGTTTTGAGGAGGTGATGTGTGATACTTTGTTGGATGAGTGTGATGTTTGGGGGGTAGTTCCTTTCTGGGAGCCAGTGGTTGATTTTGAGATTGCAACCTCTTCAAATTTGCAGAAGGAAAGTTTGTTTTAGTTGAAAAGGGAGAAAAATGATGTTGGTGAAAACACTTTCCTCATAAAGAGGGTGTGTTTAGGGGTCACAGACCGACCATATACCCACCCTGATTCGAGGAGTGGAACGCATTAGCTGTTCGCTCCGGTTGGATAGGAAGGGTCAGAGAAGAGAAATCATTCTTAGGACCAAAAAGTCAGGCGGAAAAAGGGGAGAGCTCTTCGTTCCTGTCATGTTTCTCTTATAGCTAGATAGCCTAGAACTACAAGAATCCCCGAAATGGGATTTCAACTCAACACTTTTTTGGAAGAGTTTCTCTTTGGAGAGCATAGTACGATGAAATTTGTGACTTGTGTTCAGGGGGGAGTTATTGTCTATCATTGGCCACTATGGTAGAATCAGTCGGGAAGGCCTGAGAAACGGTGGTTTACCCTATGGAATATGTCAGCGGTTCGAGTCCGCTTATCTCCAGCCCGTGATCCTAGCCAATACAATGGTATATGATAGCACACAATTATATGAAAATGAGCATAGATCCGGAGATTCCTGAATAGGTTAACCTTTTTAACTGCTGCTTAATCCATGGGCAAGCAAGAGACAACCTGGCGAACTAAAACATCTTAGTAGCCAGAAGAATAGAAATCAAAAGTGATTCCCATAGTAGCAGCGAGCGAAATGGCAGCAGCCTAAACCATGAAAATGGGGTTGTGGGAGAGCACAATATAAGCTTTGTGCTGCTAGGTGAAGCAGTTGAGTCTTGCACCCTAGATGGTGAGAGTCTCGTAGCCAAAAGAATCATTGGGTTACACTCTAACCCGAGTAGCATGGGGCATGTGGAATCCTATGTGAATCAGCAAGGACCACCTTGCAAGGCTAAATACTCCTGGGTGACCGATAGCAAAGTAGTACCATGAGGGAGAGGTGAAAAGAACCCCCATCGGGGAGTGAAATAGAATATTAAACTGTAATCTCCCAAGCAGTGGGAGGAAAATGATATCTTTGACCGCATGCTTATTGAATAATGAGCCCGTGACTTATAGGCAGTGGCTTGGTTAAGGGAACCCACTAAAGTCGTATCGAGAGAGAGTCTTCATGGGGAAATTGTCACTGCTTATGGACCCAAACCTGGGTGATCTATCCATGACCAGGATGAAGCTTGGGTGAAACTAAGTGGAGGTCTGAATCGACTGATGTTGAAAAATCAGTGGATGAGTCATGGTTAGGGGTGAAATGCCACTTGAACCTAGAGCTAGCTGGTTCTCCCTGAAATGCATTGAGACACAACAGTTGACTGGACCATCTAGGGGTAAAGCATTGTTTCAGTATGGGCCGTGAGAGAGGTACCAAATCGAGGCAAACTCTGAATACTAGATTTCCCCAATAAAAGGGGTAAAGGTCAGCCAGTGAGATGATGGGGGATAAGCTTCATCATCGAGAGGGAAGCATCCCAGATCATCAGCTAAGGCCCCTAAATGACTGCTCAACGATGAACGAAGTACGAGTGTAAAGACATCCATGAGGTTTTCCTAGAAGCAGCCAACCTTGAAAGAGTGCATAATAGCTCACTGATCGAGCGCTCTTGAGCCGAAGATGAACGGGACTAAGCGATCTGTCGAAGTTGTGGGATGTAAACATATATCAATAGGGGAGAAAAATGGCCCAGATATGCTAGTGCTACTAGCTTGGAAGGTAGTGGGGCCAAATCACCCCACAAGGAAGTAAGTTCCTAGTTTGGTGTAAGTTGGTAGGAATTAGCATATTTTAAATGCGAGATCAGGCACTCGATTTACCTTAATTTACATTAATTTACCACCTCATCACTTGGTCAATGTGTCATGCCACCATTGGATGTGAAGAATGCCAAATTTCAACTATCCTTGTTGTCACCTCATCATATAGTCCCTATGTCAAGTTTTCATTAGATGTGAAGAAGGATTAAGGGGAGAATGTGGGTGGATTAGTTAGCTCTGGTTATCACTTGATCCACATGTCATGTTTTCATTAGATGTGAATAATTCCACTTGTTATTTAGACATGGTTTCCACCTCATCACTTGGTCCATGTGTCACATCATCATTGGATGTGAGGAATGCCACATATTATTTAGCCTAGGCTACCACCTCATCACCTAGTCCATTTGTCATGTTGTCATTGAATGTGAAGAAGGGTGTAGGGAAAAAGATCGATGAGATGGATGGAGAATTTTTATAATGTTGTTCTATAAATTCCTATATTTTATTGTATATATTTTATTTGAGGATTGTCTTAATAAGTGGACAAACCCAACCTTTATGGTGAGTCTATTTTTCGATGACGAAAAATTCTACCTCCAATCTACTCATTTTCTCGAAATTATAACGATGTGGTTTATCTCAAAATGAGCCAAAACTCTTAATAAAAAAGTTCAATAATAAAAATTCCCATGTCTTTACCTATGTTTGAAATCAGAAATAAGAATTATGAAAAGTCTTAGATTATAAATTCCATTTCCAAGAGCTCATCTCGTGAATTGTTTACCTTTTGAACTTATTTTTATTTCAACATTTGTTTGAAAGATTACTTGTCTTGCCACAATGATGATTTGGATGGAGATTAAATCATTTTGTCTCCGCGTGGCCAACTTGATGACAATGTTGTCACTTATCAATAATTGTATCCATATGTATCGAAAGATAGGTGTTTTGAGTTGTTGATTTTCCATTAATAACAAGAGACCAAATGTAAGATTTGATCATTGTCTCTTTTCGAAAAATTAGCAAATGAGGTAAATCGAAATGCTAGGCTAAGGAAATAGAATTTTCAAACCCTAGACCATGGTCATTCAAGCCAAAATATAAACTTAATAAAGAAACAACATAAGAAAAATTGCCTACAAATATAACTACAAATTGAGTCACAATTGATAAGGAGATTTAGCAAGGTAAGATGCATGCTCATAAAAAACCCCAAGACACCATTATTCACTTGCTCATAACTAAAGGAAAATGGACCAAAACTAAAAAAGAATATAATAATATGTTTTTGGTTAAATTATCCATAATTGAAAGAGGAAAGTTATAGATCTGAATGGATCTTGAAACTGCATGAAAGAGAAGACATGAGAAGAGGAAATTTTCATGTTAAGGGCACATGACATATCTTCTTCCATGACCCTCAATTGCAGAGTTTGGTTTGATATTATGGCCTTCAATTTTTCATTTCAGAGAGTCATCGAACTTAGCTAGGTTTTCTTGCTCAATTGCAAGAATGTGGGCTTAGGATGATGAAGAAATAACCCATTGTGACTTGGGGAATGGTGAAGTAGGGCTTGGATGCGATGGAATAGTGGTGAAAAAATATGCCCAAAACCTATGTTCAGCATGGATCCATTTTATTAATTATCAAATACATGCAAAATTTGAGTGTGCAAAGGTTATACTCACCATTTTTTCCCACAGTCTCGCGCCTCCTTTCCTATGATAGACCCGAGCCTCCTTTCTTGGTCTGATCTTTCCCTCCTTTCCCTTGACCTAAAATGTACCTCTCATGCCTCTTATCCCTCGACATTCACGCCTTAAAGAAATCCCACATTACCAAATCATGACTCCTCAAATTGTATGGGTGCATGCCCTCGACACTCTCGTGACTCCTTTACCTCGACAATACTCTTGCGCCTCCTTTCTTAGTATGATCAATCTCGGATGAACCGTCCCTAGTCAATTAGAGTAAGCAGGATATGGATGACCCAACCCTCTATTAGAGTAAGCAGAAGATGGTAGCAGAGTCTCCTTGCTTTGTCTGCTCGGTGTGCTTGATCTCGGATGGGCTTGTTTTCTCAGTCTTGGTCTCGGTCTGCTCGGTCTCATCTTATCAAACCCTTTTTCGGCCTCAAAGTGTATGGTGTGTATGGGTGAAATCAAATTATGTTTCCCCCTTAAAAAAACTCGCCTTAATAATTAAGAAATGTGCCTTACCAAACCCTATCTCCACCTCAAAGCGTATGGGTGAAATCGAAGGTTATTTCTACATTTGCATATTGAGTAGATTACATATAAAAAAGTAAGTAATAATTATTATAATTAAAGGATTTTAGTATTTTGTTTTTAAATTGTATTAAGAATAGATATTTACTCTTTGATTTTTTTATGAAGGGGTAATTTATTTTAGTAATTATCACTATAAAAATTATGAAACTTAGGTGGAAAGATGGGAAAATAGCCCATACATGAACCAATAATTAGTATTAATGTCTAACCAATGTCAAGGGCCCTAAATGACACTTCTTAGGCTCATTCATCATGAACAATACCTAGAAACCACAACACAATTCCTCTCTAGGGGGTCCTTAGCATCAGAGTTGGATAATGACACAATTAGAAGGTTTTTTTGCAGGAAGGATGGGTAGAGAGGCCTTAACCAACACATGGCTCATTTGTAAGGCTTCCTTGAAGGCCTCCAAGTTGTAGGATATAGGTTCCATGAGTAGGTTGTGTTCCCTAGAAATGGGTCTTAACACCTAAAAATGGTTAAGGGGTGAGTAAAGGAATTAAGCCATAATTGAACCTTCTCAAGCTCATGTACCATGAACAACACCTAGACCATCACCTTTTATATGTTTTGCATACTATATCCATATGGGTCTCATGTCCTTGACCATGGTTGTGGTAGGGAAACAAGCCTCAAGCCCTTAACCTGCACATATCTAGATCAATCACCATGAACAAGTCCTTAGGTCACCACAAAAGACCATTGATGGGTGAACAAGTTGTCATCAAGAGCCTTGAAAAAGTCCTCAAACCAACATAACATAAATTAATTGGCCTTTAAGAGGGATATAAAAATCATGATTAGGTTTTGTACATTGAAAATGGGTGTAGAGGCATAAACATGGCAAGTTGGAAACAATGTCCTAAAGAATTTACTAAACCTTCTCGCGTTCATGAACCACCATCGACAACACCTAAAAACCATGACAGGAGTCCTCTCTAGGGAGTCTTTGGCATCCAATTAGTTGAATATGGGTGAAATTATTATGTGTTCTTGATCATCATGGATGGGTCTTAGGTTCATGACTATAGTCCACATCTTGTATTCCATGTGTCCACTTTAAAGGGTCTATGTTGTGGTTTGAAGACTTGATTGTGGAACATTAGATCAATAATATTAATCTAGAGAATAATTCCCTAGATTTCTCCCCCGAACCATGGTATGAGACCCACCTGTCATGCAAAA
Source organism: Picea sitchensis (assembly GCA_010110895.2). Lineage (NCBI taxonomy): Eukaryota > Viridiplantae > Streptophyta > Pinopsida > Pinales > Pinaceae > Picea > Picea sitchensis. The sequence continues at coordinate 15,741 of SNQJ01S0156459.1, read as the reverse complement.
AACCTTCTAATGGAACCCATATCCCACTCTAAGGATACTTACCTCATATAGATTTCATGTTTTGTGGTTAATTTTTAGCCTTGTGCATGGCCATTGGTCCCTAGAATATGACATCTAGGTCCTAAATTATTTATATGGAACCACAAAAAAAATCATAAGATGAAATCAATGCAATTTCTATTCCATATCTAGCTCAAGCACCATGAGCAAGTCCTCAAGTCACCACACAATACCATGGATGGGTGAACAAGTTGTCATCAAGAGCCTTGAACAAGTTGTCATCAAGAGCCTTGAACAAGTCCTCAAACCAACATAACATAACTTAATTGAACTTTAAGAAGGATATGAGGCATCATGATTAGGTTTTGTACATTGAAAATGGGTGTAGGGGCATAAACATGGAAAGTTGGAAACAATGGCCTAAAGATCTAACTAAACTATCTCGAGCTCATGAACCACCATCGAAAACACCTAAAAACCATGACATGAGTCCTCTCTAGGGAGTCTTTGGCATCCAATTAGTTGAATATGGGTGACATTATGAGGTCTTCTTGATCATCATGGATGGGTCTTAGGTTCATGACTATAGTCCACTTGTATTCCAAAGGTCCACTTTAAAGGGTCTATGTTGTGGTTTAAGGCCTTGATTGTGGCACATTAGATCAATAATATTAATTTAGGGAATAATTCCCTATATTTCTCCCCCGAACCATGGTATGAGACCCACCTATCATGCAAAAACCCTTCTAATGGAAGCCATATCCCACTCTAAGGATATTTACCTCCTATAGAGAGCATATTTTGTGGCTAATTTTTATCCTTCTGCATGGCCATTGGTCCCTGGAATATGACATCTAGGTCCTAAATTATTTATATAGAACCACAAAAAAAATCATAAGATGAAAATAATGCAATTTCTATTCCATATCTAACTCAAGCAACATGAACAAGTCCTCGGGTAACCACACAAAACCATGTATGGGTGAACAAATTGTCATCAAGAGTCTTGTTCAAGTCCTCAAACCAACATAACATAACTTAATTGGCCTTTAAGAGGGATATAGGCATCATGATTAGGTTTTGTACATTAAAAATAGGTGTAGAGGCATAAACATGGCAAGTTGGAAACAATGTCCTAAAGCCCTAACTACTAAACCTTCTCGAGCTCATGAACCACCATCGAAGACACCTAAAAACCTTAATCTATCATGATTTTCTAATTGGAAATATGCTTATATGTTTTGAAAAGAGAGGGAGTAAATCCTCATAGATTCAAGGACACAAAACATATAAGTTCAACAATAAGTTCATGTAGTTGATGTATGGATTTCCACTGGACCATGGGGAAATGAAGATAATGTGATCTACTATTTGATGTGATTTATGCATAGGAAAAGAAGATTGGTGAAATTGTATCTCGAGATGGAGATTACACATACCATATTTGAAACATGGTTGTAATGGGTCACTTTTAAAAAAAAATGAAAAAATAAAATAGCCACATTATCTACAAATATTTTATGTGGGGTATATATATATATATATATATATATATATATATATATATATATATATATATATATATATATCTTGCTAATGGAATCATTTGGTATTAGTAACTTGGATATAAATCATATAAATCAAAGTGAAGAGAGGAGAACCAAGAAGATAAAATATGGTGATAACTAGACATGAACATATCATGGAGACTTTCATTCATATAACCAATTGACCACATGGGTAAACTATATGTTTCACTGGTTTGTTCACAATTTTAACATGTATCTTTGTAAGCATGATACTTAGACATATTTTTGTGTCATGATTTGTTGTATAAATACCATGGTTTTGTTTATTTCATGTCATGCATTCAATTATATTTCTTAATTGTGTTTAATGTCATATATAGTTGATCAACCTAAGAGATGACCATGGATAGAGTGATATGGCAACCTCAACAATGATGAAAACTTTCAATCTCTTAAAATAATATTTAGGGAATCTTAGAAAGAAAAACTTTGCAAATTTTTCATCTAATCTGAATTGGTGTTTTTTTATTTTGTATTATTGAAACTTGAGCATAGTATTTCATGTTCTTATATAAATTTACTCATATGAGGAGGAAACATGTTGCTAATTTGAACAAACCTTGGTTATATCCAAATACCTTTATTATACTAAATATGGTTTATATATAATCATCGTCTCCTTTGTTGTCAAATATATCCCATCCCTTAATAGTTCTTTTGAAATCCCCATATTAGTGAAGGAAATCTCACAAATTCTAAAGGGTGTTGGAATATGTTGTACATTCTTTTATTCTAAATTTTCTAATTTTGTGACCTATACTATCTAAACATTTTTTCCATAAATAATCTATCTTATATAACATAGGTAGAAAATAAGGTGCTTCCACTAAGATATATGAATGATTATTCATGTTGTAATGCTTAGCCAAACAATAACTTCTCCCTCCAATAACTCTTTACATTAGATGGATTATTCAATTTGTAATGCTTAGCCAAACACTCACCTTTCCCTCCAATAACTCTTTAGATTAAATGGAGTAAGACTATTATGGAATTCTTATGAAAACAAATAAGGTGGTTCCACTAAGACATATGCAAATATTCATGTTGTGATTCTTATCCAAACAGTCACAAGAATAAGTTCAATCTTTTCCCCAACTTTCTCATGAACATGGAATCTCCACATATGTGTCACTATGTATTGTATTTTAAGCTTTTAAGTGATTTTACACTTTGTATGAGATAAGATAAATGTTGTGATGATTCTTGATGTCACCACAAAATGCCAATATAAGAAGACCCTATGACATCCTTACTTCCATATTCCCTAGAGGCAGACAATCTGAAAACAACAACTTCGTTATTGTCTTTTTTTACAAGAATTTGAAACATAGTATCATCTCCATTATTCATGGAAAAAAAACAAAAGAACAAGTCCCCTTCTCCAGTGGTTGGCGACCATATTCGATAGGGTTATCGATAAAAAAAACAATGATAGTTCCTATAATGAATAACCATACAATTAACATCACACATTATGAATATAATTTCATATAAAAAGTAATAGTTAAAAAAAAAAGACAAAGTATTGAGAAATACATACCATTCATGATATGTAATAGTATCAACAATGTTTTCTATTTGTTAAAAAACTCTTTCTTATAGCTTAGAAGAATATCTTAGTTACATCTATGGGCAGATTCAAAGGATATCTACCTGTGAAATGGTTCATGAGCTTGAATTGGTAGAACATCACTCTACCATATATACCTTCACATGTAATATATACCTGGATTTCTTTAAGCAAGTGTTGTGATTTTTCCTCCAAGTAGGATCTAGGGATATCTTTCTTCCATATAATACATTTGTGTTCGGGATTGAGATAAGACCTGAACTTGATGTCTTTAGTAATGGTTGTTTTAAACCATCTTTCACTAGTCCTAGGTATCTTTGTTACTGCTGCAACAATGGCTTCATCAACCTGTAACTCAATTGTTCCCACTTTGGCCTTGGCTCCATCAAAGTTTAAGGAAAATGCCTCAGCCACTCCTTGGTGAAAACCTTTTAGTTTCTCACAGAAATTGCAGCATCCAACATTTTTGAACATCTGGAAAATATCAGGGAGAGATTCCAGATATGTTATATCATTAAGCTCTTTCCTAAGCAGATCCCCTCCCTTATTCATCGGCAAAACCAATTGTCAACACCTGCAATACAATAAAATCAGGCTTGGGGAGACATAGGGGCACTGATAGAGGATAGATTGAAGCTAGAGTAGAGGAAAAATGTGTGATATGGGGAAAAACATTTGAATGGAAATCTGTTAGAATAAACTCTTAATAAAGAATGAAACTCAAATCATAATGATGATTGCATCATTCGACCAGGACAGAAAACCATGTGATAGATTAGTTTAAAAACGAATGATGTGAGTTTATGGTGATCTTAGTTGGAAACAGAGAACTCATATCTACTAGATTAGGGTTTAATAGATTTCACCAAATAATCATATCAGACAAACATCACTTGCCCATACATATCGTATCATGATCCAATTGTAGTTAATTTCGGCAGCACTTAAGATCATCATGACATGTGTACTGATGGCGATTTGAGAGTCCAATGGAACAGTCTTACCGTTAGGAGACTCTATGTTTTCGGCAGCTAAGAACACCCTACACCTGCCTTTTCAGTTGACGAAAGTGATATAATTCGGTAGCTTATAACACATTGAAAACCGACGCTTAGAATACATATACGGTTTGAAAACATTTCAACGTTGGCCCCATTCACATGTCACTGTTGCCTGCCTCTAGTATTTTTATGGTGCTGATTAAGAAAACAACAAAAAAGAATGATTTTTCATCACAAATATGACACAGATACATTTTATATACATTAATGTAGAACCTGAAAGAAAAATGAATTAGAAAGATTGACGAAAACTTAAAACTTGTGTCAACCAAAGTGTGTACTTTGAAAGAAAAATAGGGTTTATGGTTTACATGATGAATTGATGATGGAATAAAGTGGGTGTTTCAGTCAAATTTGAGTCCATAAACCCTCCCATATCGTTAAGGCATGTGAATAGTCTATCCAAGTCAAATTTCAATGCATACAAATACAGTTTGAAAACATTTCAACGTTGGCCCCATTCACATGTCATTGTTGCCCGCCTCTAGTATCTTGATGGTGTTGATTAAGAAATCAAATAAATAAAGGGATTTTTCATCACAAATATGATGTAGATACATTGTATATACATTAATATATAACCTAAAAAAAAATGAAGAAAGACTGACGAAATCCTAAAACTTGTGTCAACCAAATTGGGTACTTTGAAATAAAATTAGGGTTTATGGTTTACATGATGAATTGATGATGGAAGAAAGTTGGTGTGTCACTCAAATTTTAGTCCAAAAACCATCCCATATCGTTAAGGCATGCCAATAGTCTATCCATCACAAATTTCAATGCATACAGAAACTGTTTGAAAAAATTTCAAAGTTGGCCCCATTCGCAGGTCCCTATTTATTAACTTGAAATCTCAATTTGGTTTATCAATTTGAAATCTCAATTTGATACTTTTCAAGTTAGTTGTGCCTTCATTCAAATACAAATATGAAACTTGGAATCATTAACATATCTACTAGAACATATGAAAAATAGAGTTTAATATGGTTTCCATGATGAATTGATGATGGAAGAAAGTGGGTGTGTCACTCAAATTTGAGTCCAGAAACCCTCCCATATCGTTAAGGTATGCCAATAGTCTATCCATGACAAATTTCGGTGCATACAAAAACTATTTGAAAACATTTCAACGTTGTCCCCATTCGTAGGTCCATGTTGTCGGTGTCTAGTCCTCGTGCAATTTTCGTTCCTCATTCATCGTTCCTTGACCATGGTGTAGTCCCCAAGATCCATTATTTTTGTACAAAATTACATACTAATGGCATAAAATTATCGAAGAACTTTTTTCATCGATAGTATAGAAAATTCATCGCAAGATTATTTACATTCGTCTCTCTTGCGAGGATATCAAATGATGCTTGGATTCATTTCATATTTGGTTTATCAACTTGAAATCACAATTTGATACTTTGCAAGCTAGCTGGACCTTCAGTCAAATACAAATATGAAACTTGGAATCATTAACATATCTACTAGAACATATGAAAAATAGGGTTTAATATGGTTTCCATGATGAATTGATGATGGAAGAAAGTGGGTGTGACACTCAAATTTGAGTCTAGAAACCCTTCCATAGTGTTAAGCCATACCAGTAGTCTATCCATGACAAATTTCGGTGCATATAGAAACTGTTTGAAAAAATTTCAACGTTGACCCCATTCACAGGTCCATGTTGTCGGTGTCAAGTCCTCGTGTAATTTTCATTCCTCGTTCATCGTTCCTTGACCATGGTGTATTCCCCAAGATCCATTATTTTTGTACAAAATTACATACTAATGGCATAAAATTATCGACAAACTTTTTTCGTCATAGTATAGCAAATTCGTCGCAAGATTATTTACATTTGTCTCTCTTGCGATGATATCAAATGATGCTTCGATTCATTTCATATTTGGTTTATCAACTTGAAATCTCAATTTGATACTTTGCAAGCTAGCTGGACCTTCAGTCAAATACAAATATGAAACTTGGAATCATTAGCATATCTACTAGAACATATGAAAAATAGGGTTTAATATGGTTTCCATGATGAATTGATGATGGAAGAAAGTGAGTGTGTCACTCAAATTTGAGTCCATAAACCCTCCCATATCATTAAATCATGCCAATAGTATATCCATGACAAATTTCGGTGCATACAAAAACTGTTTGAAAAAATTTCAACGTTGGCCCCATTCGTAAGTCCATGTTGTCGGTGTCTAGTCCTTGTGCAATTTTTGTTCCTCGTTCATCGTTCCTTGAACATGGTGTATTCCTCAAGATCCATTATTTTTGTACAAAATTACATACTAATGGAATAAAATTATTCGATGAACTTTTTTCGTCGATAGTATAGAAAATTCATCGCAAGATTATTTACATTCGTCTCTCTTGCGACAATATCAAATGATGCTTGGATTCATTTCATATTTGGTTTATCAACTTGAAATCTCAATTTGATACTTTGCAATCTAGTTGGACCTTCAGTCAAATACAAATATTAAACTTGGAATCATTAACATATCTACTAGAACATATGAAAAATAGGGTTTAATATGGTTTCCATGATGAATTGATGATGGAAGAAAGTGGGTATGTCACTCAAATTTGTGTCCAGAAACCCTCCCATATCGTTAAGGCATGCCAATAGTCTATCCATGACAAATTTCGGTGCATACAAAAACTGTTTGAAAAAATTTCAAAGTTGGCCCCATTCGCAGGTCCATTGTAACGTTCTCGACCATCAACCCCATGGTCGGGCCAACATTACTACACGAAAAAACACTATTGTAACATATTATGCATTCTGATGAAATACAATTGCTTAATTACAGTTAAAGACATCATAAGCACATTAATACCATTAGCATACATAATCCACGACATTAACAATAATTCACGAATACAACGGTATACATGTAAACATTGCTAGAATCACAAACATGCATATTTAATTGAAATTATACGCATGTATATACTTATATTTTATACTGGATACAATTCACCAACTGTGTGTAGACCTCCCATGAACCTCCTAGCCTTAGACTGCGTTTCTCATCACTCTCAGCAGTAGGTCACCCCCGAGCTGGGGTTAAGCTCCACCAGGTAGGGATTCCTAGGCTAGGCATGGAATACAGGAAGACACATAGTCACAGGAGAAGGATTCTCTCCCAGGAGCCACTTATGCCCACTACCCACAGACTCTCATTCCCCACATGTTTGTCCCACCCTAGGAGTATACACCTTCACTATCACCAAGACATTCCATCGACTGCTAACCTCCCTTCCCTTGGGCTTCAACAACAGACCGCACCGGAAGTCTTCGAGCTCTGTGGAAGCTACAGGACTCCTTCCAGGAGTTCTCACTTCCTCCGTGCACTCTCTCACCTGGAGAGAGTCGCTCACCAACTGGGTAACCTGCCTCTTCAACAATAATCACCTCCCTCACACTGGCCAGCAAGCCACACACAGTCCATCACTGCGTGGCCACAACAGTCAATTGGGAAAATGGGTATGGACACCTGAAATAGAAATGAGCAATGCTAAAGCATAGCGCATCTCTACGATTACAAGAAGCATTAAGCTTTCCGTCAGGCAACACAGGATGCATGGCTCGATGATTACCGAACATTCATTTATCCTAACCAACAATAAGGAACAGACTCAACTCTCTAGTTTCAGAGATGCGTAAGGTGTACAGAGGTTCAATCACAAAGGCCAAATGCGTACAGATGGAGGATGAAGGAATTGGAAGTTCAAACCCCGGATTTAGGTGATGGTTGGAGGAATGCCCACCCCACTCCTACACAACAGTCGACAGAATGGAAAGAGAACCCCCAACATGGCTCATTTCCTAAGTTAAATCGCATGCGCCCGAGTTGACACATGTTTCCCATGAAGCTGCATCCATCCCTCCCCAGGAACTTAAGACAAGACATAGATTTCACATGGCTTTTGGAATAATATTAAAATATTATTCCCAAGGACTTAAGCCCCTAGGCTCCACACTTAGCCTCTCTTTCCAACCTTCTAGCCCCCAATCCCTTACCCAGGTTTTATGGAAGATTAGTCCCCCATCACTCATTCATCATGGTCGGTCCACATGCAGAGATGTTTTGTATTAATGCTGTGCATAATTACATGTACAAAAATCAGGCTCCTGGCCTTCAACACTTAGGCTCCCTGGCTTAATAACACATAATCCCACTAGCTTATATAACTTGGCTCACCAGCCTTATAAACTTGAATTACAGTTCATAAACAAGATTTATACTTCATAGGCATGATTTACAACAGGGCTCAGCCTTGGGGACATTACAATCCCCTCCCCTTATTTTTGCATTGTCCTCAGTGAAACTTTACACTACATCTGCAAGCTTTTCAAAATTTTCAAAAAGATGAGGGTACTTTTCCCGCATAACATCTTCATGCTCCCATGGTGCATCCTCGAGACCGTACCAGGTCCACTGGAACTTTACAAGCCCTATGACTCGATTCCGGAGTTGTTTTTTTTTCCTGTCCAATATGCGCACATGATGCACTTGCAGGACACCTTCTTGCTCCACCTGGATCACATTCCAATCAATTACATGATTAGCATCAGGCATATACTTTTTAAGAAATAAAACATGAAACACATTATGTACAGTCATGGATGCAGGTAATGCAAGTGTTGCTCTTGAGTTTATACTTTAAGGCTGTAAAGTATACCGTCAAGGCATCCGTAAAGGTAAAAAGGAATAACTTAAGAATAAGAATTGGAAAGGAAGGGTGAAGGAGAATCAGTTTCTCAACTGTCTTTTTCTAGCTTCCCGTTGTTCTTGGATGCTAATATCTCTCTCAATAGCAGCCCATGAACGTTCTAATTCGACCCGATTAGTTGTTGTTTGTAGTGTTAGCGATATTTCTTGTCTCGGAACAACAAATGGAAACAAGACAGCGAAAGTCCCGAATCCCCGAGAGTCAATAGGGACCGTCCATCTCGAAAGGACGCGTGGCAGGAGATCGGCGTTATCGGGGAGGGTCCTGACAGGGAAGCGTCCATCGGAGTTGAAGCCATCGGGATATCGGAGATCCCGGGAGCAAGAGTTTTGTGCATTGCAGAATCGCGATACGCGATTTCTCGATCGTGACAAAGGTGGACCCCAGAGGAGGTCACGCGAGAAAAGGATAGGTGGCAGGAAAAATCGGGACTCGGCATATCGCGAGTCCCGTGGACTTATGCTTTTTGGCATCGGAAATTCTGAAACACCGACGGGGTAAGGTCATAGTCATGGGTGATGGTCACGTTGGCCAGGGCTAAGCCAGGAGGGCCAGAGCGGAAAAAGGTGTGTCGCGACTCGGGGAATCGCGAGTCATGGAGGCATGCGCATTTTTACATCGCAAGTGACGAAACTCTGACGGAGGTATAGGGCTTCGGTCTTATGAGGGATGGTCGTATGGACCAAAGAGCCTAGCTTAGGAGGGCTCGCGTGCGAAAGGAGCTCATCGCAAATCGGGGGTTGGAGAGGTAAGGAGTTCTCAACAGCAGGAACCGCGAAACCCCGAACCCCGATACAGAGTCGGGGATAACCATGGTCAGGTGTTGAAGGTCGTGAAGGGATTGGAAAGGACTTGTAGATCGGGTTGTTGCAGCAGTGATTCCCGAGGGAATCCAAGGAGCCGCTTTGGCTCAGAACTGGGGATTTAAAATGATCCTGAAAGCAGGAAGGCACGGTGATGTCCCAGGTACCAATTTGATGCTAGCTAGATCCCAGTACCTGCTGGAGATTAATGAAGAAAAGAGAGGATGGCTCAAAACTCACATCACTCATTTATTGCAAAGTATGGAGATCCCGGCCAAAAGTCTACCCGGAAAGGTCCCATGTACCGGTTCTCTTCAGGAAGGTCACGCCGAGTCTTCAACTCATCAGAGGAACCTACACACGCCAATTATACATTCAAAGGGCTCAACTACCACCCTGGCATGAGCCATGCTGAACTAAAGAGGCGTATTACAGGGGAACAAAGGACAGATTTTATTGAGGAGATGTCACCCTTTGAAAGTGTTGAGACGCCTCCACTGGACGAGAGGAGGGGAGGAGTATATGTAGGCATTTTTTCCATTTTGTAAGCATCGATGGTTGAGCAGAGCTCCCGATTGTAAAGTTTTAACGAAGCACTGATAGCCTGGTTATGTATGGACTTTTGAGACTTCTTGCCTTATGAATGCCAGTTTCTTTCATGTCTTTGTTATACTGTGTTAGAGCAGCTTGGAATTGGAGGATCCAGTCAAGTTGTTGTTGTTATAGGATGATGTTGTAATGGATCACTGTAATTGTTACGGAGTCTCTAATCGGTTCCTGTGTTTTCCTTAACGCTGAGTGACTTGGAATTGGAGGATCCAGTCAAGTCCCCTTTCAGTTTCTTGAGACCCTGAACCAAGCGGATCTTACATTCAAAGTCTTTCTTCTGCAAACTGCCGAAAGCCTATTGCCCAGAGCTGTTTTTTCACCTTTATTACTAATTCTATCACCTACTCATCTTTTAATCAACCCACTGGCTGAAGTTAGGATTCCATACCTCCTTTGTTCTTTACGTACCAGATCTAGTCCCCGAGTTAGAGTAATATATCCTCGAGTCTTTATCTCCATTTGATCACCCCTTTATAAACAAATCGTGACATTAAACTGATGGGTGTCGGGCTCTGCTCCTGCTAGCAATCCAGGAGTGACTTCCGACGCTAACATTTATGGCGTCGTTGCCGGGGACGAAGTTGAAGATTTTCCTCGGGTAGAACGACAACGATCAATTGATTTTGAAGGTGCATCAGAAATCAGAATTATTCATATTGCTACTGTGCACCTGGCGAATCCACTATGGCGACTCCATTGTTTCCACTTTACTGTTTCAGTTGTGGCCACTGTTGACACACCTGAAAGCTGACCCAGAGGAGCTTTCTCGAGAAGGTTTCAGCAGTTGCTTTCTCAGCCTGAGAAGCTTCCTGGGGTAACGACAATGTTAAGATCTGGCCTTTGATGGTGAACACGGACCAGACACACTTGAAGCTGCACATCTTTCACCTGGAGACTCCATGGTTCAAGGATCGATTTGCGACTCCACTGGTTCGATATGGAGAAAATCCTTGCTCGCAAGTTTGCTCCTTTTAATTTCTCTGTTATTCATGGTTTTCCTAATGTTGTCCCCTCTCTGGATGAATGGGGCGATTATTTTCCCATATTTGGAAAATGTGAAGAGGACAACCCAGCTCAGCACCTTAGTGAGTTTCATGAACTCATGCATCAGTGGGAGATACATCATGAGGATGTATTACTGAAAATGTTCATGTTCTCGTTAGCAGGGGATGCACGTAAATGGTATCATTCTTTACCCCCAGCTACCATTTCTTCGCTCAGTGATTTTCATGTAGTTTTCACCACCTATTGTCAGAGGTTGTATCCCTCTGAGTTAATTTGTCATAATTGTTGTGAGGGATACCACAACTCTATACAAGAGAAATTTGTTTCTAACGTAAGCTGTGGGGAGGATCCTGATGACCTGGATCAGAACTCAGTCCTTTCTCCTCCCCATTCATCTGCATCCAAGGCAGGTTATGAAAGTGATGAAGTTCCCATGGAGGAGGATGGCACCCTGAGTAAGCTGACGGAGCAGGTGAAACATCTCTCTGCCCAATTAGAAGGGTTTAAATATGAAGACTGTGCAGAGGATTTTCCAGTCCTTGAGGCAGACGCTCTGAGCAAATCTTTTGAAGAGATTGTTGAAGATTTATTAGGTGAGTTAGCATCTGTCCCCGATGAACTTGTTGTCTCAAATCAAAGCGATGAAGTGGTAGTTGGGGAAGAGGATTGTTCTCTTTTTCTTCACGAGATTTCCCATGATGTATTTACATTCGTGATTGAAAAGGAGGATCTGGAGATCGTTCCTTTTTTGCAAGATGAAGAAGTCTGGTGCTCACCTAGCTTTAACAACTATTCAGTTGAGGAGCAGCAAAGCCCCACATCACATATTGATTACCTGGGTAGCAGCCAGCCCATGTATGACATCTATGAATCAGGTTCTGAGTCGGACACCCAGAACTTCCAAGAGAAGACTGGAGAGCCTTCTCCTTTGTTCACAAATGAAAGACAATGCGAGGAAATCAGCCCCCCTGAGCAGCAAATTGAAAAGCAGAGCTTTCCCACAGGTCCTATCTATGATGATTATGACTCTAACCCTTGGGAGAGCCAAGAAGAGGCACCAAAAGAACCAGAGGAGCAGTCTAAGATGCAGTTTACAGACTGCGCAGAGCCAGTCAGTGAGCAGTCACCCCCTGAGATCAGCGATCCTACTTCAGTTATTCACCCGCCTGTGGTTATCAGAGAGATTCGGCCGCGTGTGAACAACTGTGTAGCAGAAGAGGCTGTATTTCACCAATTCCTCGGAAATGGCCACTCATTCGATGACCCTATCAACAAATACATGGAGTGGCATTTCCCCTATGCCTTGGAGCCGCCCTATTTCATCTCAACTCCAGCCTGTAAGGAGGAGTTGAAGAGTGTATCCGTTCTGCTGTCATGGTTACACCATCTGTTGGTGATCATCGATAGAAGGAAGGATCTTCTATCCAGGAAGTTGCTTGAATGGCTATGGTGGAAGTTCTCTTTCACCTAGCCCATGTAGAATATTTTATTAGTTTAGGATTGTGTATAAATAAGCTCCTTTGAGCATGTAGCTTTATTTTGTTACTTTTATTTTTTGGCCTGTATTTTCAGCAGCGGGATGTTTTCAGCATGACTCCATAGCCCAACAGCAAGGCACTGAAGCTGCGGAATGAGTTCTTAGAGCATGGCAGGGATGAATCTATCCCCCATGGAGCCTAATGTTAGCGATATTTCTTGTCTCGGGACAACAAATAGAAACAAGACAGCGAAAGTCCTGAATCCCCGAGAGTCAATAGGGATCGTCCATCTGGAAAGGACGCATGGTAGGAGATCATCGTTATCGAGGAGGGTCCCGACAGGGAAGCTTCCATCGGAATTGAAGCCATCGGGATATCGGAGATCCCGGGAGTGAGAGTTTTGTGCATTGCAGAATCGCGATACGCGATTTCTCGATCGTGAAAAAGGTGGACCCCAGAAGAGGTCACGCGAGAAAAGGACAGGTGGCAGGCGAAATCGGGACTCGGCATATCGCGAGTCCCGTGGACTTATGATTTTTGGAATCGAAAAGTTCGAAACACCGACGGGGTAAGGTCATAGTCATGGGTGATGGTCACGTTGGCCAGGGCTAAGCCAGGAGGGCCAGAGCGGAAAAAGGTGCGTCGCGACTCGGGGAATCGCGAGTCATGGAGGCATGCGCATTTTGACATCGCAAGTGTCGAAACTCCGATGGAGGTATAGGGTTGCGGTCTTATGAGGGATGGTCGTATGGACCAAAGAGCCTAGCTAAGGAGGGCTCGCG
>SNQJ01S0156458.1:0-22296 GCA_010110895.2 Picea sitchensis | reverse complement strand
ATTGTTGACAACAACCTCTACATTAAGTTTGAAGGTGATAATTTACTAGTTGTTTTGGTTTATGTAGATGATATTATTTTTGGTTGTACTAATGAATCATTTGTCCAGTGGTTTGCTAACTCTACACAAATAGAGTTTGAGATGCCCATGATAGGAGAACTGTCATATTTTCTTGGTTTACAAGTAAATCAGAGTTATGCGGGAATATTTATCTCTCAAGAAAAATATTTGAAAGAGATGTTGAAGAAATTTCAGATGGAGGATTCCTCTCTTGTTAGCACACCTATGGTGGTTGGTTGCAAGATCAATAAAGATGATATTTCACCAGATGTTGATCAAACGACATATCTCTCTATGATAGGCAGTCTTTTGTACATCACAGCATCCCATCCTGATATAAAGCAAGTTGTTGGAATGGTAGGTCGTTATCAATCAGCTCCTAAACAAAGTCACTTGGTAGATATCAAAAGGATATTCAAATACTTGAAGGGAACAATTACTTATGGTCTATGGTATCCTAGAAATCAAAATTTTCAGTTAACTTCTTATTCAGATGTAGATTGGGCAAATTGTATGGATGAAATAAAGAGCACCAATGGAGGTGCCTTCTTCCTGGGTGACTCGTTGGTAGCATGGATTAGCAAGAAGAATGGATCTATTTCCTTATAAACTATAGAAGCAGAGTACATTACTGTTGCTACTTGTTGCACTCATATTTTGTGGATGATTCAAACTCTTGCAGATTTGAAGGTAAACTATACTGATCCAATTACAATTCACTGTGATATCACTAGTGCCATTAGTGTCTCCAAGAATCCTGTTCTTCATTCCAAGACTAATCATATCCCAATAAAATACCATTTTCTCAAAGAACAAGACACAAAAAGAGTTGTACAGCTGAGTTATATCCCTTCCACAGAACAGATAATTGATATCTTTACTAAACCATTAGCAACAACCCATTTTGGATATCTTCATCAAAAGTTGGGGGTTATAACTTCTTTCGTCTAATCTGTTCACTTGGTCATGGGGAGTACTTATTGAATATCTGTTGTATTTCTAAGATGGTCATAGTTGACAGGGGGAGTATGTACTGCAACATCTCAGGGGGAGTGAGTTTATTCTTTGGCATTGATGTCAAAGGGGGAGAAAGTGTGGTAATCTCAAGGATGTTATTGTGGTATAGTTGCATGTTTTTCAAAGGATTTCCATCAATGCCAAAGGGGGAGATTGTTGGCATGTTTTTAGATAGAGGCAAAGTATGCATGTTTGTCATTGATGGCACATGTTTTTCATTGATGGTGAAGATCAGCATGATCAGTAGCATAGAAATAATGGCAATATTAGTAGTGTAAGCTCAGAAGGAGGAAAGCAGTCAAAGCATGAAAAAGGTGGCAAGATCAACAATGTAAGATCAGAAGGAGGAAAACAGTCAAAGCACGACAAAGGTTTCGTTTCGGAGTTTCAAAAATCAGGAAATCCAAAGGAAAGAGGTTCAAACTCACGATATGTGAAATAGCGATAAAAATCCTGACCGTTGAAGTCATAGGACATGTGGAAAGAGATTGGAATTTTCGCTGACTTGCACATTGGAGGAGTCAACGGAGCATGGTGTGTGAACTCACGATATGCAAGATCAAGAAAAGATCTGGACCATCAAATCATCGATATTGTGGACCATTGATCAGGCATGATGAAGGCCCGTGAAGGTGTAAAATCGTGATAAGATATTGATCGTTGATTCAATAAGGACACATGGTGAAATCAAGATAATATCTAGACCATTGGTTCCATAGGACACATGGCGAAATATCATCATTTCGCTGACTAGAAAGTCATAGGAGCGAAGTGGTCATTTGATTGTAGAGTGGTCATATCTCGTGGTCACATTGTCAAGAGATGGAGAGCATAGCTAGAGAAGCCAAGCCCTATTTCGTAGATTCGTAACATGGAGAGTCGAGAGGACTCATCACAGAATAACTGAGACGCAAAAGTGCAAAATGCATTTTTGAATAAGGTTCTAGTCACAACCAGTGGTTACATCTGTGGAAGATGGAGGAAGAAGCTAGCGTTGTTAAGCTCCATCTCGGAGTCTCGACAATCGTGACTTGGAGCATCAAGACTCTTCATCATAGGAATCGTGATATGTGAGATCGCTATGAGATCTGGACTGTCGAATCATCGTAGATATTGACCATTGATCAAGCTCGATGAAGTTTATAAGTTCGTGAAATACGAAGCGCCTTTTGGCGCAGCCTGTGGTCACCACCAGTGGTCATGTGAGGGGAAGAATATAGTGATGCTAAGATCCATCTCGAAGTCTCGGCGATCATGACTTGGAGTGTCGAGATCCTTTATCACAGGAATTTCGAGATGTGAGATCACGAAATTCAAATTTTGTTTAGCGCTCAGTCATAGCCAGTGGGCATATGGGATAAACATGAAACCCTGTTGATTTAATCCAACGGTGCAAGAGAATTTGAATATGATCAGAGGGATACTATTGTACTTCACAGTTAATTAATTAGTTATGATCCAGTTAGCAAAACTGATTCATGATTCTTGATCGGTTGGTGATTCAGTTGCTGCGACATTTTTTTTTCCCAAGAAGATTCAAGGTGTAACTGATGAGATGTGTGTGAATAAAAGGAGATATGAAGCTACTGTGTAAGGTTAGCTATTATGACTGAAAAAGGAGTTGAATTGTAGAAAGGTAAAACTACAGCATGTGTAGTGTGAAGAAATCTCAGAGATAAGGAAGAGAAGTTGAACAGAAAAGAAAAGGTGAAGAGAGCAGAATGCGCACATATCAAAGAGAATGAAAAGGACAGAGAAAGAACAAACAGATAGAGACAGCAAGTCAAGCCAAATATGAACAGAGAAGAAGAATAGTGTAGCAGAGAAGAGTTGTAGAACAGTGAAGAAGTGGTAAGAATTGATTTATCTGTGTTGTTGGTTATTCAATCATTTATTAGTAATAAAGGTGGTCAGGAGGTGATAGGGAGGATTGTTGTCCTCAAATGTTCAAGTGGGTTCTTGAACACAGGGAGTTGTATCTTCCATCTGGTTGTAGCCAGAGAAACCAGGGTGGTAGGGTGGTGCAAGGGAGAACAAGTGTTGTCTATTATACAAGTTGGAGCCTGTGTAACTGGAAGTTGGTGCTTCCATGCAGTTGGTGTTGGAACACTTAGGGAGTTGGTGCTTCCTTCTAGTAGGTGCTAGAGAAACCAGAGAGTTGGTGCTCTCAAACAAGTTGGAGCTTGTAAAACAGAGGCAGTAGGCTCATTTTGAGTTGATGCTCAAAAATAGATGGTGTAGAGAACTTAAAATACTGCTTATCATTTCGAAGAAGAAGAGGTTTTCTCCCTTTACGAGTTTCCTCATGAAAATCTGTCTCTATGTATATCTTATGTGTGATTGATGCTCGTATAATATTGGTGGTCACTTGATGAAAGATTAAAAATTGATGAAAGATTAAAATGGTTTAATATTCTTAAAATTGTTTAAGAACAAGAACAACTAATTCACTCTCAGCTATCCTTAATTTCAACATTGTTATCCAAAGAAAATGAAGGGGATAAACCCACAAGATGCCCATTGTAACTCTCTTCTTCTCTCACGGTCTCCCCTGAATAGAATATTCAATGGCACCATAGACACAATACACTTCCCTCATAAGAGGGGTTTCCTTCTCAATGAAAAACCTCCTAAAATAACTTCTACTCTCAGATATGCAACCTTATAATGAACGGTCCATGTTGACTACAAAATTACAATATTTCATAAGGCAATTTTTCCAAAATTTCACTTCGGGGGCACTGAACCAAATCACCCTCTCTGGGGTGATACAAAAATTGTCATTAACCCCCCTTGGACCCCCACGGATAAGGTTGTGGAGGTAAACCCCCCACACCCCCTCATAGGGAATGGGGTCCAATCATGTCTGAAACAAACCTTTGAATCAGAAATATAATCTGGCTCCATAACCAACAATCTCCAACTTGATACCGATCAAAACAACTCCACTACTATTGTGTAATTTCATAGTTGGACTATGATCCACCTTGGATATGAAAAATTTATCATCTTCACCTTCATTATTGAAGGCTAACTAAAACTGAGAAGGAACCTGGGCCTCGGTTACCCCTTTGTTAACATGTCAGCAAGATTTTCACAGATGTCTTTCCAACTTCAAATGTCCATCTTCCAAGATGGATCATATGAAATGGTACATGTATTTATATTCCCTTAGTATTCAGATATGGAAGGATGATTTATTTGAAATATGAATGTCACTCTCACTGTTGTGGCTCTTGGTACTCCATGTCTAGGACCTATGGGCCTCTAAAATAATCTCCTTAGTTATCCTTAAACTAGGGATAATAGGCCCCATTCACATGTCATTGTTCTATGTCTAGTCCTAGTACAATGTATTTTCATTTTTTTACTTTAAAATTCATTTGACAATACATGTTCTCACATCTAATATTGCAAGGAAATGTAATAATGTTGATAAAGAAGTACTAGTTGGATAAATTTCACAAGTTTCATCATTTATTTATTGTATTTGTTTTTACTCATCTAAGTACTTTTCTCCATAAATTAATGACTATTAGTACAAAATCATTAATTAAATATGAAATTCCTAGCACTTTATTCTTTCCACCAAAATCATGGTTCTAATTGGCATTATGTTGGTTTTATACAACATAGTTTATGACAATAAAGAACACTTACCATGACTTATGGGTATATTGTTAAGAGTTCCATGGATCGCGACATTAATTCGAGAAAGTTCAAATGAAACAAGATCTAGACGACATATAGGTGTGTGTGAGTCATATTTGAGTTTTGAAACCCTACCATATTGTCAATGCATCCACATTTAAATATGACACTTACCATGACACCATAATTATATTTAAATCTAACACTACCATGACACCATAATGATGCCTTTGATGCATGCAATACTTAGTGACACTGATACAACACCATCTCTATTACGCATATTTTATGGTGTTGAATAAACAATGAATTAAAGAGGGATTTTTTATCACAACTATGACACACATACATTGTATATATAATGTAGAACCTGAAATAAAAATGAAGAAAGGATGATACAAACTTAAAACTTGTTTCAAACAATTTGTGTACCTCTTTCGAAACCAAAATGTGGTTTATGGTTTACCCGATGAATTGATGATGGAAAAAGTGGTTTGTGAGTCATATTATAGTCTAGAAACCCTCCCATATTTTTAAAGCATGCCAATAGTCTATCAATGTCAAATTTGAATGCATATATAAACAGTTTGAAAAATTTCAACATTCATTCCATTCACAGGTCACTCTGCCCATGTCTAGTCCTAGTACAATGTCTTCTTTATTTGTTGTTCCTTTAACTGGTTGAGACACACTTTCCATACATATTACTACAAGGACACATGTACAATATCGATAAAACGCAATTAGTTGATATAAATTGTCATGTTTCATCAATTATTTCTTGGCTTTGTTTTGCTCCTCATATAAGTACTTCTTTGCTCCTTAAATTAAATATTATTAGTATGAAATCATTATTTAAATATGAAATTCCCTCTAGCACCTTTTTCTACACCAATGGGTATATTTTGGGAGTTCCATGCAGACGTTAATCCCATGTTTTCAAAAAAATTCAATGAAGATTTTATAGAATTGAAAAACATGATCATCGAGACTTTGTTGATGCAATACTATGAAAACAATGATGACATATACAATCATGATGGTATAAAATGAATGATCTCTCTTTGGTTTCAAGAATAATTTATCCCTCTACTAAACAAGGCAACCATGTTAAGGTGGAAGCTCATATGGACCCTCCCTCCCATCACATCACTCTCTAATTCCCCAATACAAAATATATAAAATAGAAATAATTGGAAAGTAACATAGTAAGATTCATGCATAGAAACAAAACAAAAATTAATGAAGGTAAATGAAATTTTGTGTTTGTAAATGATATTTTTAGTTTACCACATACTCAACTAGTATGGAGACTATTTTCATGTTTCATATAATAATTAAACAACATGTAAGAATAAAAGATATAAAATTCACATAAAACATAAACATGTAATTTACCCATGACATTATAAGTAAATAATTTTAAGAGAATACTTCATACAAATTAAAATATATAGTTACTGCATCTCCATCCAACTCAACATTTGTAATTATTCTTCTTAAGGGAATATTATTCTTCATCAAACTCAACATCTTTATCATCATCCAGTTTAGAAATGATGTTTAAAGGATTGACGTATATCATCATCATCATCAATGTCATTTTCAAGCATATTTTCATCGACATCATCAAGAACTACATTAATGTCTCCTACACCTAGTTCATCTTGTCTCCGGGTTTTATTTGTCTTTCGACCCATGATTTTCTAGCTCTATCTAATCCGGTGCATCATATTCTCTTGAATATAATCTTCTTTCCCCGTAATAGACAAGTATACTTAAATGGCCTTCCTCTTAGATCATATCTAACAAAAATGACCAAATCCTCTCAATTGAACCTTTTGAGTAAAAGACATGTTCACATTGGATTGAAAAAACATAGCGATCATGTCCCTCTTTCAAGCCATTTTTAATCATTGATTGGTATGCTAAATAACAAAGTTATTTCCTCATCACGCTCATGCATTGATAACCTATACCATTTGACGCCAAATAAAACCACTTGAAATAACAAAGTCACACTCATTTATATCATCCAAATACCCATAGAATCTATTTTCATATTCTCTGGTATTTCTATCACTCCTATAGGAAACATTAGTGACCCAGAATAATGTAGTTATCCCACTATCAAAAATTTTCCCCGGTTTCATCCAACTGCTTGATGCAGTAATTTATAGCCATTGCACCAAATAGCCTTGTGGTGTTTTTCAACCAAGTAATATGTCAGACATGTAAAAGATAAATTTTCAATTAATAAACATATTTGTATAACTTGGAAAGTATCTATGAAAAAACACACACCTACAATCACATTAATATAATATAAAATGACTGAATAAAATGGCGGAATTTACTTGCATGCCCATCTTTCAAACCATATGCTAAATCAATTTCCCTCTGTGATAATGTTTTGCATCATTATTAATGATGATCTCTAACCAATCCGTGACAGCTATTTCCATGATAACCCACTTCCATGATTTCCGTTTTACATATTTCAATCCATACATTCATCCAAATAAGATTTGTTTGTAATGTATAAATGTTGCACCCTATCTTCAAGAATCGAATGAAAATATCATAATTCACCAATATTAAATATTAGTTATAACGATGTTAAATATTAATAATTGATGAAGAAATAATAGATATTAATATATTAATTACTATGATAATATACAAAAATTATATATATGTACTAATATAAATCTCCACAATTATTAATATATTACTCTCTCGCTTTTTCATTTTACCTTTCCCCAACAAGTGCTCAAGAACTTCAATTTTTTTATAGATTTAACATCCCAAATGCTCCATTGCATGCATATTTGGCACTACTAATTTAGGAAGATACTGACTAATATACACCATGAATTGATATACCATATATCCCTCCACCATAGAACCCTCATGACATGATCTTTGTCTAACAAAAACCTTCTTAATGATTTGAAGTGCCTTCACCATCCACATTGACCTTTTGTGTACATGTCCACACATTTCAATCTCCCAACTTGGTGTATGAGGTAGTCTTATTTTGCATTGAAAAATGTTGGAGGTAGATACTTTTCATTCACACATTAGTCGAGGAATTCTCTTCCAATATTTTATATCATCTTCATGGATTTATTTCAATAATAACCATCTATAGAGCATGACACAAGAAAATAACATGTTTCAACATTATAACATAATATAATATATTACATTACAAATCCAAATCACTAAGTACAACAACAAATTGAAAGAAAATTTTAAATATTATAAATCACAACTACTTTCACTCCTCATGTATTTCCAAAATCATATATAACTTGTTTGATGTTGTTGCCAAAGTCATTTGGGAGACATAGAGGTAGAACATATTTTATATCAAAAAATGAATCTTTATTTGTTTCAACCAAGGTAACAAAAATAAAAATAAAAATCTGAAAATATGTATATAATAATATATAAATATGTATACCCAAAATTATTAACTTAATAAAGGTATGCCAATCATGTGTTTTACTCCACCAAATTCACTGCTAATTATATTATTTATGTTTGAAGCAAAACCTCTGGGAAATTTAATTCTAAGGACTCAATTCTTTACATCATTGTTTTGTTTCTCTACTAATAACCATGGAAGGTTAATTTTGTCTAAATCGCCATTTGATCGATAACACTTCGCATTGCATGATTCACTTCCTGAATGTCATTACAAATTTGGACAATTTTTTCTTTATCTCCTACCATCTATGTTTTTCCATAACTTTTATGTCACATTCTTCCTATATGCATTGTATCAAACAAACATCTATTGTTATCTCCCTCATAGTAGGAACCTTAAGGAATGGAGAGATAACATTTCATCTTCGTAGTTCATTATTAACACCTTCATGATGGAGGTCTTCATCACTACATAAAAAGAAATCACAACAATTAAAATATGGATAATTATTAAGATAAAAATTCAAACATTAGATATACAATACATAAAGAAACTACATACCTTGACGATTCCTATTATATCCTTCACAACCCATAGGTGAGGTGTCATTCTTCATGGTTTTAATTGGTCTCTTCTTCCCATTGAAAATATGTTTTTCATGGTACTCTATTACATATGGTTCTTAGGGGAGGTGTCATACCATCAAACACCACCTTTCCTAAACTTTTTGAATGATGATACTTCATCTTAGGACCACAAACTAGACATGCAAATTTACCCTTTGTTTGAATACCTACAATGTCAGATGGATTAATGTCACTATATATCGATGGATTTTTTAAAAACAAGTATGATATCTTTAAAAAATTATATACTATTAAAGTGTAACATAATGCTACATACCACAAAAATGTGTTAGTCCCGCACCATGATTGTCCATACAAGTATTCCATGGAATTGAAATTTCTTCCTGATTCGCTTACAAATGTCATACATAGTGATGTCGGCCTGTAACCTTTGTAGCTTGTGGATAAGAGGATCAATATATGCATTCATATCTTTAACTTCATAATTCTACCTAATTTTTTTTAATTACACATAATTTCTACCATGATATGTATATATAGCAAAATAAATAAACAAAAGATATTATGCAAAAAAAAACAAATGAAAATGTTACATTCAAAAAATTAATGTAAATCCAAAACTTGGAACAATCATTGTCAACATTATGTGCTCCTCTTATTGACATCCAAGGAGGAATGTTATTGTTGGATAAAAAGCAGGCCACACTCGAAAATAGACCTAATCTATCTAAATGGATTAACACTGTCACAATGAAATCCCTAATACCACGAGGTTCATCTTTGAATTATGCCCATTTTCCCTCAATTTACCTAAATGCACGACCGTTGTGCATTCGAAGAACACAATTTTCACTTATATTCCATGCATGATAATCCACAAATTTTTCTATGCTTTCAGACATGAAAAATCACTACAAACATAGAATTATGGAAATATGATGAAGAACCTTACGAAGCACCTTTTTTGTTCTACTTGATCACCGATGTCTATTGATAAGATGTTGTGGACATTATGTTTTTGATCCATGTTGTCCATAATATATATGACTACTGGGACATGCATCTATAGTTTGATGTACTCCATTAAAATGTCTTTCATAATGGAAAGAAAATATCGATATGTGTGAGGTAATATATTTGATGATGGTAACAAAATTCACCTAATATAACAAATAATTACTAGTTAACGTAAATAATATTAATCATACATATTGCATTCTTATTTGCCACATTAATTAACACTAGAATTTTTTTATAAAAGTCAACATTTATTTATAAGGAGATGAAACATATTACATACCTTAGATCTGTCATACAAGTGTTTGACAAATGATCTATAACTTTAAGTTCACCCACAACAATGTAGTGGAGCTTTACTATTTTCTCTTGAGCCTTCATAAAATTGTTTATTTGTCTTTTATAATAGAGGTCCATCATAAATACTATCACTATCCCCCTGCTCGACCGGAGAAAATGAATATTGGATCATTTGATTTTTCCCATCATCTTCTCTCCATGGGATCATTAACTTAATTTATCCCATCATATTATTCCATGAGATCCTCATTTTCTTCATGTTCCTCAACTTGTAAAACATCATTTCTACTACTACTTGGTGTAGTATTGTGCAAAAAGTTAGGGGAAACTCTAACTCTTTATAATTACAAAAATCAAGTGCAAAATTAGTGTGTATAAAAATATTCAAACAATATATATATATAACTAATTACTCACTAATGATATTGATTCGACCCCCATCACAGCTCCATATTTCCTATAATGTTTTTAGTCGTTGCTATTAAAATTCTTACTGGACGTAAAACTATTTTTTGCAAGGGAAATAACATGTAACGTCACTCTTTTCACCCTCTTTACTTTTTTTCCCACCTCTAATATTTTCGTCCATTATTCTTACGCATAAAAATACCTTTTCTGAACCCTCATTGTTATAGAAATATTGTCACAACATCAATAATTTTCTAAATATTTATATATTTTATTTCGACGCCATTTTGACGAACGTTGACCAAGTCAATATTAACTTTATCAAATAGTTGGGTGCAATTGTTTGAATAATGGAAATTGTATTTTTCTGTCACTCATACATGAACTCTCACATGAGTGTTTACCCTCAAGTCAATATTGACTTTGTCAAATAGTTAGGTGACTTAGAATAGGAATGATAATATTTAGTTCAATGCTTCATGTATCTAATTATGTATGAAAAATAGAGGGTTGTCATTTAGTGATGAACGTGGTTGATTTAAAAATAAAGATAATTTAAATCAGACTTTCATTTTGCAACGAAAGATAATGGGCGAGCCAAAGTAATTCCATCGTGAAATTTTTCATGTAGTAGTGGAATTGGTTATTTTGGAAATGAAAATGTCTTCATCCTACTGAGATATTTGAATTCCCAAAAAAGAATGTTAATTCACCAAGTAGTGACATCTTGAACTCATTCTTCATGTTTTTGGAAAATTTCTTACTCATCCCGTCATCATTACTTCCAAAGATAATATCATACACATAGACTTCAATGAGGTATATATTTCTATCAACTTTTACAAAGAGATTACTATCTCAATTAACCTTTCAATCCTTATTCTTGCAAATACCCTCACCAATATTGAATACCATGATCTAGGGGCTTGTTTTGGGTCCATACGTAGATTTCTTCAATCCTAAAACATAATATTCCATTTTTGGCAATAGGATTCCCTCTAGTTGTTTAATGTAAACTTGTTATTCTAATTCACCATTAATAAATGCTGATTTTACATCCATCCGATATAATTTCTTTATTCTCCCAGAATTCTCTCATAAGACAATATTAAACTGGATCAGCTCGCTTTTAAACAGGGTAAACGCTTCTTCAAAATCTACTCATTCAATTTGTTCCAAGAATGGTTCCTTTATCCTTTGAGTTGTTTTCATTGAGTTTATTTCAATCTCCTAATGGGCTTGGGGAGTAAGGTGTCGTGTATATTTCTACTATTGATTGGTAGACATTAAATCGTTGTGACTGTAAAAAAAATTCATCTTTTTATTCCAAAAGAATAATTATAACCATCAAACATTGGAACTCCAATCTTAGCATACTCCATGATATGTTCCCTTCTAGTGGTTAGATTGTTTTCTTGATGGACCTACTCGATACCAATTGTTGGAATAATGAGGGGGGTGAATCAAGATATAATCTTTTACCACTTTTAATCGTAACATCTAATAATTAACTTTATCATTATTATATCATCAATATATCAAGATAATATAAATGTAATAAGAAGCATAAAAAATAACCGTGATATAAACAATACAACTGTATCTCGACATGAAACCAAAATGTGATAAAACCACATAATTATTTATTATATGTCACAGATTACATTCATAGGAAGCACCAACTTATACATTCTCCAACATCAATTGGAAGGATGCACCAACCACCTCAGATTTGCTGTGAACCTCCAACCCCCTCAATTCTCTAGCTACATATTGGAAGGGGAGGCTCCAACCCCCTGTTTTCAGGATCTAACCCAAAGGAAGCTACAAATCCATGAGTTCTCCAACACCAAATAGAAGGAGGATAAACCCCTTCTCCTTCCCATGTCCCGGCCTCCTCCCCCTCAAATATAAGATCAGAGGACTCAAACCATCACTACCATTGATCAACCTCTAACTGCCACTATCACTAATACATCAACATGTCACTGGCATACTACTATCACTATCACTATCACATCAACATGTAACTACTATTTTCTTTTTCATTGTAACTAATCAACCTACATGTATGTACCAAGATCTATACCATAACATGTATCAACCATGTACCAAAACTTAACAATGTGCCTCCACCATATAAATTCATATCACTCATTATATGTCCTTAATCACATACACCATGTACCAAAGATATAATCAAATGTAAAGGAAATATATATCCCTCAAGCATATACCATACAAGAAACCATATACCAATGTCTCAACAATATTTTGTAATCATGCACTATAAAAACCAAGATCATATACCATATATGTCTCACATGTGTGACAATCATCACAAAGATGTGTCGTTAACAATGAAAAATAACAACCATACACAATGTACCAAGGATATATCTCACACATGTATAAATATCACCAAGACATGAACTCAACCATATGCAACCATACCAAATTTCCCAAGACATGCCTAAGCATGTGCCATACCATCCATGATACAAGCCTAAAAAAAATACGTAAAATACATACCTTTACTCATAAATAATAAGTGATACATACCATCTCAAACCCTGTAACCACCCCACCATATCATCATACCTTCCTACAACCTGAACCAAACATCCTTCTTATAATATGGCTTGGCCTTGCTGGACATATGTCAATTATCAATACCCTCACATGACATGCAATAAACATCCTGCGGGGGTGCCTCACGGGACACTATTAGTAGCCTAACCCATGGGGGTCAGGTGAATTAGGGTTTCCTCAAACCATTCCTTCTCTGCAACTCCGAGAATTTCACACTCCTTTCTTCCTCATATTCATTTTGATTCCTCAGATATGCAACGAAAAGTTTACCAAAATATCAATTGAAAGATAGATAATCATTGAACTTGTATGTAAAAAATGAGAGGCATCTTGAGGTGTATTTATAATTTCCAAACCAACTCCTTTACTTAAATTTAGGGCCAACTTGTACTTTCTTGTTATAATCATTTTACCCTTTAATCAATGGTGCATGTAACTCTTGTTGCAAATCCATTTAGGGCTTCTAATCATTCGTCATGGTTTCAAAATTCATGACCTCATAAATCCTCAACTATGAATAACTACATGATGTACCACTTATCATTGGAAACAACATGACGAGGATTATCCATTTATGAGGATTTTGTATGTACTTGTAATTCTCTTTAGCCTCATTTTCCTCAGTCAACTTCATGTCTCATGAGCATACCTTTGGGTTTCTTGTATGCTTCTTAAAATCATCTTCCCATGAGGGCTATGATTAAAGTTTTTACCACAAGGGGAATCCAATTTTTGGAGACTTTTCAATTATACCCATTAATTATAGATGGTTCTAGACTTCCTCTAAAGTCAACATCAATGCCAATCAATTTTCCAAAAGACACGCCGAGGATCAAGTAAGTAATTCTATTATGTTGTTATTAATATTTAGTAATGATAATGATGTTGTGATGAAGTTAATATATATGTTAGCCACTTGTATAGGGAAGGAGTTGACATATAGGACTATATCAACTCCCCTACTATAAAGGGAGGTCTTCTATGTTAGAAATCAAAGGTGCACTAACAGAGAGTCTGCGCTATAGCTTAAGTTGGTAGTTATGAAATGGATGGAGTCATGCTGGATCTAGGTTCCAACATGAACATTCTACTGAATAAATCATGGTAGGTGGTGGGGAAGTTGAGTCTAGTCTAGTCGTCCATCAAGTTGTGGTTATAAAATCAGTACATGGTCTATCATATAAGACAATTGGAGCAAGTAGAGGTGAATATATAAGGGTTGAATACAAAGGCTAACTTTAAGTTCATAGATATTATGGATGAATTCGATCCATACCTTGCATTGCTTGGAATTGACAAGTCCTTTGACAAAAATATAGTACTAAATTTGAAGTAGAGGAAAATGTCATTTTGAAGATGCATTAACTTAAGACTTGGATGTACATATTTATCTAAATGAAGGAGACAGGTAAAATGAGTTGGTGGATGAGGATGTGTGGAGCTTTGTTATTGAAAATATCTATAATATCACTAGACGCGGGTAGGATTACATCAATCCCACCACAGATGGATAATTAAGTTGACAGAGCATCAAGTCTTATTACATTGATTCTAAATATGCCATGCAAAGGAGGAAAAACAAGTTGTATGAGGTATCTACTAGAATATGTGTGAGCATAGTTAAATAAGTGCACTGGATAGGATCCAAGTTATGTGGTGCCTCGTGGTTTGATGGAATAGGGACAATAGATGCACTCCTAGTATATATGGAGAAGATCATCCCAACAAAGTAGAGGATTCAGGCCATGGATATTGTGGTTCATGGGACACCTGTGTGATGGTGGGTAACACTACACATGAATCTTCAGGACTAGGTGTAGATGGTTGAGTTGACAAAATTATGGTTTCGTCCCATCACCAAATTTGAATTGGACAACTAATACAAGGGCACTGAACATCCCCAACAACAATTTTACTTTTGTTAATGGTGTTGGAATTCCAAGAATATCCCTCATGCCCAATCGGTCCATCAGTTCATTCATACCATGGATATGGTTCCTAGGAGCTAGTATATTCAGGAGGATCACAAGAGGAAAATGATCTATTGGACCCATATGAGCTCCCAATTTTGCTTGAAATCCATCTTCATGGAAGGAAATCTAGCCCAAAGAGAAGCCCTCCTATATATTAAATATTTTATATTTCATTGAAATCCAAAGGAAGCCACATATAGGGTAGTATGCTCATATCACCGATGAGTAGAAAAAAATGAAAGAGGATATTCATTTTTTGGAAGGTCGATGTCGATGACATTGATGATGATGATCCACGTGGAATCTAGATCAAATAATATGAAGGTGAGCCCATGTTGAAATGGGATTTGATGAATATGGTTGCACTAGACTATAATGGTCTGATTAAAACCAAGAAACATAATATTGGCATTGAGGACGCACCCAAAATGGACACCATTGGTGATTATTGGGATATGGATATGGTCACTCAAGTTATCAACCTACTCAAGAAACATGAGGACTAATTTTCCCATAGTGTCTTAGAAATGAAAAGAATTGTAATTTATCACCGGAGATTAATGAAAATTAATCTCAAACTGGACTACAAACATGTCAAAAGAATTCCTTATTTATTAAATCCCAAATATAAGGAAATGTGTGCAAATAATTTGACTTAGATGTTGGATGGAGTTTTCGTACCCGTGGAAGAGTCCCAATCGATTAAGTCCTAAGGAGCCTTGAAACCTAATAATAATGATGACATTCAAATATGTGTATATCTAGGAAGTCTCAATGTAGCCTACATCCATGAACCTTTCCTTAAACCTTTCATTGATGAGGTGTTGGAGAATGTTGGAGGTCAAGAATCCTACTCTTTTACATACAAATTTTTATGGTATGATTAGGTTCATATCATAGAGGAGGATCAATCCAAAACCACCCTTTTGAAATGGAATCGGGTCATTTGTATTCATTGTTATTCCTTTTGGCTTAAAGAATTCTTCTACAATATTTTATTTAATAGTGGTCACAGCCTTGAAGGAATTTTTCCACAAGTTTCTTGGAAGTTTATTTTGATGATTGAACATATTTAAGTTTGTTGAAGGAACACATGCAAGCCCATTAGTTTGTGTTACACTGCTCTAGATTTCACCATATTTGAAGAAGTACATCTTTTGTACATCATTTGGCACATTGTTGGGCCACACTGTGTTAAATTATGGATTGTTGTTGGATCAAGATATTATCACCGCCATATTGAATATTTTGGCCCCCACTTTGGTATACAAGCAGGGCCACATTGGGTCATACAAGATATTGCCAGTTGTTTATTTAGAATTATGCCAAATGTATTGCCCCATTGGAGAATTTGTTGCACAAGGATACTAAGTACAGATGGACACTACAATGGCAAGAATCCTTGGACACTCTTATAAAGAAACTCGTCATTGCATCAATTTTGGTTTTTTTGGACTAGTCTAAAATATTTCATGTCCATGTAGATGCCTCGTCGATCGCACTAGGAACAGTTCTTGTGCATCTAGGAAAATTTAATATTGACCATATAGTATATTTTGTTGGTCAATATTTTTCTTTCGTAGAAAATAATTATAAAATGGCTAAACATAATGAGGCCTTCCGCTGCATATGCATTGCATAAGTTTCACCATTACTTGTTTGGGACCCCTTTCAAATTATTTACAGACCACTCTACAGACAATGATTGGTCAACAAGATGATATTAAGTGGAAGAATATGTCCTTGGTTGCTTCTCTTTCAAGAGTCTGAATTTGAAGTTGCTTTCAATAAAGGAAAGTAAAATGTTGGACCAAGTCATCTATCACAACTTCAGATCAGAGGGGTGATGCGTAATCTCTAAACCCTCAAAATGGAGTCCCAGACAGATATTTCAATTTCATCCCCTTAGAGTCTGACTGACTCCTTTAATTCCTCTTGGGAAATTATTCACTCACCCTCTCTCGGAGTATGTAATTCATAGGTCCTTCTGAGTTATGTCCCCATGATCATTCATCAGCGATGAACTCCATGATCAAAAACCCAACCGCTATTGGGAATTTTCTTTTCCTTTTCGAGATATCGGATTTCACGATTTTGCAAATCCCATGGTCGAACGCCATCTTCTTTTCGATCTCTGAAACCTGAAATACCAAATGATGGACCCTTCTTACCATTTTGTCTTTTTCGCTTCGCAATTTCGAGTTATGATGACATAACCCTACCTCCTCTCAACTCCTGAGTCCGAACCAATTACCAAATCCCGGAACGCTCCACCCTAAGTCTGCCCCCACTTCACTTTTAATTTCGATTTTCCCCTTTTCACTATGTTTCTCATTCCTTTATCAGGATTGCCTGTGATAAGCCTAATCCCCGGGGCCACCAAACACGAATGTTCCAATTCTAAGGAGATCTCCTGCCTAATCCAACTAAGTAGTATGAGCCATACCGTGAGTTTGTGGGGTATTTATCCTCGTACTCTTTGTCTCTTATACCTTCCGGTCCCCGAATATCTAAAATGTCGAAATGGTTTTCCTCTGTGATTGAATCGTGAGTTCACACTCACAATTCCAAATTGCCTCCTCTAGACCAGATCCCGGAATGTCAAATGTCAAAACGCCTCTACACTTCTTCACATTTTGCAATTTTGGTACCTCTGATGTGGAGTTTTTTTCCCCTTGTCAACAAGAATGTCGAAAATCGGATTCCCAAAATGCCGAAAAATATCCTACCACAACTTCTGATTTCAGACTTTCCTCCCCCGGGCTGAGTCCCGATCATCTCCATCCTTTGGGACTCCAAAACCACTTTGTGAACTCCTCAAGTTCAAACCCAACCTTGTCATCACTCTTTCTTACACAAAAAACTCTTTCGTTTCAGAACTTGATCACTAAGATTTTTTCGCTACACTTTGACCCCGGGAACTTTGAATTCCCAAATGATCTCAAGGATCAATGTGATCTCGATCAACAAATTCACAATGACTCTACCTTTGAAGGTGGATTCATTGCACGCTTTAACTCCCAACAACTTCCTAGATCCCAATGGTTCTCGCTATTTCGGGAGTTATCCTTGAATAATTATGATCATTCACGTCCTCCCTCAAAGAACCTCCGCCTCCAAACCTCAAGGAAGGCTCCTTTAATGCAACCTCAAGACAACTACATGCGCTCTCGCTTCTCTTTGAAGTGTTCAAAGGCTCTAACCCTTCTAAGATTTCTTCACAAACCTGTGTCTTCAAGAAGACTCTTGCATGCACTCCTCACGACAACCTTCAAATACTTTGGGTATTTGAATTTCTCACTGCACTTTCTCTCAGAATAACAACCTTCCATTTCTCAACCTTAGTTAATAAGTTCTAAGGTCTCAATTCAGCCTATGCACATTCCTAGTAACACTTTGTGTTTGTCTTGTACTTCTATTAAATGAGAATAAACGTCCTCCCTAAGCTTTTAGAGATAAACTTTGAACTCTTGTCAAAGCACTCCTTGCATCTCCACTACACTTGGTAGAACTTCTCTCACTGTGAAGAGAAACAATTGAAACTCATTCTCTCTCTCTCAAGCCAAACATCCAACATGAAAACATACATTCACACACAACATAATAACAAATGCATGATAGAAAAAATAAAACAAACTATAAGAATAACATTCAACATGTATACACTAAAGCATTATAACACTATGAGTCCTAATCAAAGCTTCATATATTAATTTAACTTTTGTACATGGGTTTCTACAACTCTAATTCTTCTATGCTAATACCCTAATCATACAATCCATATTGATACAATGATAGAAAGAATGAGGGTGTCTATAGTCATTTTCACTCCAAAATTCTAAAAACTGCTCAAACAAATTTTTAAACACCACTATTAACTGGCATAAAATGCCTCTACATCCTATAGATGAGAGTGGATCAGCTTCAAGATATGTTTACAATATGGAAGTATGCCCTCTTAACTATTTCACATGTCTAGGCATCCAAACTTTCAAAAACATTTCAAACATTTTCAACATGTGCCAAAAATGTGATGTATGTCTATCCCAACTATCTTCCACCTTCTCTCATCCTCGTTGCTGTCATGGATGTTCTCGCATCAAGAGACCAATCAATTTTAGATGATGAACTTTTAAGACACACAACTCTCTTCCATTATGAATCACCCTAACTAATTAATAAGATTGTTGAATTTAATGTGATAGGACATGATCCACCAGGCTATACCCAAGCTCAACATCATCAAATGGTGACCCATAACATAGATTATCAGATGATTTTTGGGTAGGTGTATAAAATTGTTGTGGATGACATCTTCCACATGTGTGCACTATAACATGAAATGGATCCCATTTGTATGAAGTGCCATGAGGGTATTTTGAGAGGATACAATGTAGGTAAGGCTACAATGTGCAAGGTTTTTCATGTGGCTTTATGGTCCTTTCTCTTGAATATACAAAAGAACTATTAGCACTGTGTATGTCAATGAACTAGAAATCCTTGCCGATGGGATGAGCTCCCCTTGTTTCCAGTCACAATGCTAGAGTTGTTTTACAAATGGGAAATAGATTTCGTCTCGGCACATTAATCCTCTTGCATGTCAAATAGGTGCACGCTACGTTATTACCATGACTGAATATCTAACAACATGGTCCAAATATGCTCTAGTTAAAGATTGTACAATAGAAAAAATAGCATGATTAATTTTTGAGAATGTAATTACTAAATTTGGCTATCCAAGGGTGTTGATGAGAGACTAGGTCACATTTTCTAAATGAGACCATTGAGTAACTCACTTAGCATTTCATGATTCACAACCAAAATAGCACCCCTATCATCTTCAAGCTAAAGGTACTATTGAAGCCTTCAAAATTTTAGAACATCCCAACCAAAGTTTTTAATGTGTAGTGTGAAAATTAGGATTAATGCATCCCTAAAGTATTATGGGTATAAAAAACAACTTGCAAGGGACTAAACAAGTACACACCTTTCATATTATTCTATGGTAAAGAAGATATCACTCCACTAGAATTTGTTGTTCCCAACCTCCAAGTTTCTTTGGAAACCCAAATACATGTGATGAATGGTCCTTTCAACACAAGTTAGAAGAACTCATGGAGTTGGAATAGGAATGTATGATGGCAGGATTCATTCAATTGGTAAAAAAGAAGAGATAAAAGGTATAGCATGATTGGCACATCCACCACAAAATATTCTAGCCTATATGTTTAGTTTTGTTATATGAAAGTAAATAAGCTATGTGTGTGTTGGATGGGTCCTTTTCGACTAGAATACATTACTGAAATAGCTTCTGCCAAGATGGCTACATTGCAATGAAAACTACTCAAGAGGATTATTAATGGTAGTAGGTTGAAGGTATACTATGTCCAAAACGGAAAAACCATCACTTATCTCCCACTCTCATTCCTATAGTTTTGTATACTAGGGTTAGGATATCATGTACAATAGATTGAAGACTACTATAGTTAGCCAAATTTTTTCTTTTGTTTTGGCAAAGACATATAAACTCTCGTCAGATAGGTGGATTAGATGGATTGGTAGTTTGAACATTCCTGATATTTCCAATTACGGTCAAAGATATAGCTCCCATATAAAGTGTTGGCTCAAGCATAGGACTCACACAAGACTATGATAAACTACCTATTTCCACATTACACCAAAAGGTCAAGTAATAAGATTTATATATATCAATCATAGCCTTGTCACATAATGGGAAATGTCACCACATTCCAAAAGGAACATCACTAGTATGATGGATATAATTAATTATCTCTCCATTCATGGGACTTCACCAAATTTCTATATTTCTTCTTCATTCCATATTATTGGCTAGTTCCTTACCTTTTTTTGGTCCACCCCCCAATCATTTCCCACACTATATATATCCACTTTCTCCCATGCAATAATTGGAGAGATTCTCCACACCCCACTTTTCTTCATCCATGACCGTCACCCATATCTATGATTTCCCCAAGCTCTCTACTCCTCTTCCACTTCCCACTATTTTCCCACCCCTTGGTTCTGGTCCCCTACCATGGCCCATATTCACAAACATTCTAGGACATGCAATTCCTATTTCAATCAAAGATCTCAAGAACCCACAGTCCAGTTTTAATGATGATTTCCATTTCATCATTCATTACTTGGAAGAGGGCCCACCCTATTATTTTCCAAAAAAGGTATCACCTGAGTCCTCAAGGTTTCCTAAACTATGTCTCGAAGATGCAACAGTATGCTACCTCTCTAAGCTCGAAGATGGTGTTTATTTAATAACGCATAATCACTTTTTTTGAAGGATGGGGTTCCAGTCTCCTAGATGATTAATGATGATGCTCTCTCTTGAGGGATATTAATCCCATAGAGTAGCATGATGTTTGGATGGTGGAATTTAAACAGATCCCCCATTCATCACCATAGACACCATCAAAGGGGAAGAACCAAGCATATGCCCAATTGATGACCACAACCATAATTTACCTTAAGGACTACTTGACTCATTCTAGTACATGTCTTGGATTGCAACTACAACCTACACTGACAATTTTCTCTTACTCGTGACTGATGCTCCATCATATCTCAATGTGATACTTCAGTTTATCCCTGATGATGATTTTCTCTTACTCATGTCTTGTCGCAATCATTCCATGAGGAATTTGGCTCAACGATGAGCTAAGTAATAGTGATGGAGGCCTGCTGGTACCCAAAGTTTCGGTTTAATATCATGCATTCACACAAACAAAGTTGTGGGCACCCATTCCAATTTTGTGTGCGACCAAGCTAATGTGCAAGGGATCATGAGAAATGAACGCTAGATTGAGTTTGGATATTGCGGATCAAAACTAAAGTCTACCAAATGTGCGTCGGTGTGAGTTTTGGATGCATGTTAGAAATCAAGAAGACGCACACCGAAATAAAGAAATTAATCATCGGGAAATATCCTATAATGATTATTTCCAACAACATAAGGGAATGTGGAGATTGAAAAATAGGATCTGGTGAGGAATTTTCCCCAATTCTAGAAAGGATACATGGAATGCAGGAAGCTAGTAGAAGCATGCAAGATCATTAGTCAGAAGAATGACTGGAACAAAGTTGAAATACATAGAGCTCTTGACCAGATAAATATATA
Organism: Picea sitchensis; assembly: GCA_010110895.2. Lineage (NCBI taxonomy): Eukaryota > Viridiplantae > Streptophyta > Pinopsida > Pinales > Pinaceae > Picea > Picea sitchensis. The sequence goes on along the minus strand of SNQJ01S0156458.1, from coordinate 105 downwards.
AAAAGGAGCATCATCAATAGAAACATAGTGTTGGCAAATTCAGTGGATAGAATGCAGTGATGGTTGTTGTCATTAATGGCAATAGTAGAGACAGTAGGATAAGAA
>SNQJ01S0156457.1:19205-41501 GCA_010110895.2 Picea sitchensis | reverse complement strand
CACTTCTCCCCATCACATCCTCCACTCCCACTCCCCATCTCGTTATGCTACACCTATCCTCCACTCACCACTGGGCCATAGTTCATTGTCACTCCTGCCTATCATCTCTCGCCATGTGTCCTGTCTCTCACGTCCTCCCTAGAATATGGTCCCATCTCGTCTACTGGTGTAGCCTCACATCTTCCCCCACATCATTGCCCCATGCCACTCCACCTCTGACCTATCCCAGCACAGTGTGCACAATTTCCATGTCACCCTCCACCTGTCTCACCTTACCACATGGGCGCTCCTCGTCTCACCTTCATGACATTGGCGTCATCATCCTCGCTAAGAGTCTTGTCCACTTCTACCAACTGGGTCCCCTCATAGCAGTCCAACAAAGCAACAACAACCAAGGGAAGGTCACCACGTTGTCCAGGAGAAGAGTTGACTTGGGCCTCTCCAATACCGAGGTATAAGTTAATGAAAATAAGGAAGGTGGGTGGGACGTCGTCTCCTCCCTTAAATAGAAGGCCAGAGAGGGACAAAGCACAGGTGTAGGTTGTCATTTTGGACTGACAAAGATCACGTCCGACAAGAAGAATGCATGGGAAGTCTAACCAATGTCTGCATGTGCAACCTGCTAGAGAAGCTTATCAACGTAAAACCTTGAATGCATTACATGATCACATTTCAGGCAATGGAGCCAGTTCTAAGTATATGTAGGAATTTTTTCCATTTTGTTAGTATCGATGGTAGAGATAATCTCCCAATTGTAAAGTTTTAGCGAGGCCTCTGGTTCTATGGTTATAGAATGATATTTGATACTTCTTGTTTAATGGAATCCAACCTCTTCCTTACTCTTTTATTCTGACTCTTAAAGCCCGAGCATGGATGATCCAGTCAGGTTTTGTAATGACTATATAATGTAGGTTTGATTATATCGGTTATTGAAGCATTTTAAGTTTCTTGAAGTTTTCAGATTTGAGAGGATCTCATATCTGAGACTTTTCCTCCAAAGGCTGCTGGAAGACCAAATGTCCAGAGTAGACTTTCATTCCTCTCTTGTTTTTCCTCCACCTACTCACCACTATACAAACTTACTGGCCTAAGTTAGATCAAGACCTCACCTAGCTCTGTATTTCCAACCCATTTTTCTGAGTTAAAACAATATTGTTCTGAGTTTACTCCCATTCGGTCACCCTTTATAAACAACTTGTGACATATAAACTGATGGGTATTAGGCTTACTCCTGCTGCAATCCAGGAGTGACTTCTGGTACTAACAGGCTCCTCTGGTAACCCAGAAGGAAACACAGTACACAGAGTGCACTGCACAGTCTCACCCGAGATAACTCTTTGGGTGGCTACAATACTTAGGTGCTTGCAACCTAGGATTGAGCAAGATCTGTGCTTTTGTGCCATAACCTTTATTCAATCCATTTAACCTCTATTTGTAATGTTCATTCTATGCATGCATGTAAAATAACATATCTACTTAATTACTTAATTCATTCAACATTTATCAACTAATCAGAACCAAAGACACATTCATTCAGTCACATAATGCAGTGTTACCGTGGTTCACCCCCTCCTGGGTTACATCCACAAATATCTGTCTCTTAGGCTCTTATTATAGTTTAGAAATATATCACGCTATGCGTGGTTATATTCTTAGTCCCTTCTCTTCCCCACAGGCTCCTCGATCCCTGCGAGGCATACTAGATCGCACCCGGATCCTCAGCCTGCAATCTAACCCTTGGGATCAAGTCGCTCATGCCTTCTCTAGCTCACTAGATTAATGACTCATACAGTCCTTACAATTCCCTTCCTCTCCATGTTTNCCTTTTTTCTCCCCCTTGTGTCTCCTAAGTACCACTTATTTATATCTTTGGCCCACCGGAAATTACAGTGTATTGCAAAAACTATAGCCCTAACATCATTAGGTGTTCCATGCATGCGCATGAGCTACTTTTCCTTTCAACTTTCTCTTTCCTCTTGCATGCTTCTCTTCCAAAAACAACCCTTCTTCCCGAGTCATCCTGCATCCAACAGGCCCCCAACACTGACATGTGGCTTGTCGCAATCCACCTAAACCTGGTGTTCTTGATCGATCTCTCCCGCGATTGCCTGGAACTTATCTGCGAGCTCTAATGCTTGCATTTGGGCCTGCACGACCTTCGCCTTGAGTGCGTCCAATACCTGCACTGTAATCTCATCGCTGACCATCCTTGCGCACTCTGCCTGAGTTTGTACCATGTTCTTACTTGCTTCTTCTGCTTGTGCAATGATCTCTGTTGCCCGCTCTTGGAGAGGTTCCATTTGAGAATGAAACTCATTTTTCTGTCTCTGTGCAGCTATGAGTTCTTCCTATATTTTCTTCATATCCTGCACTACTTTGACATGCTCCATGATCGGTATTGTCTTATGCCTCTGCTTGAGGTCCTGGATAGTTGTGATTATCCTTTCTTCTTCTTGGTCCCATTGTTGGACATGTTGATCCTCTTCCATATTCATCCAAAGTTGTGCTTCCTTCTTGAACAAGTCGACTTTCGTGTGAATTTGTCGCTCTATATCCTTTATATGAATTGTTCCCTCTTTCTTACTCTCCTCCTTCACCTCTGGTGGAGTGGTAGGTATGCACCACTCCTAGAGGTGTTTGATATCATGTCTGTATTGATTGATTATCTGAACAATATGATAAATATTCTCTGTCACCATGAGTCCGACCATCTGCACGCTCTTTGGGATTTTCTCATAGGCTATGGCCAATTTCTGCTCCAGCTTATCCATGCAGTATTTTTCATATTTGGTCTCGAGATTAGCCTTCTTGAATACCAATTCCAACTCATCCTGATCGTCCCTTATCTGCTGCAATTTTGCTGCATCTGTGCGTGCACATGATTGTACCTCTTGTGCGATGTTGACTTGTAGTTTATACAACGCCTTGGTTGGTATCCGCATCAATACCAATTGTGTTTGGGCCAAGTCCTTTAGGGGTGTCTTCCCCATGATTTTGTCCATGTGAAGCATATTGGGAGTGACGTGAAATGTCGAGCTCGATTGTGCTGTCATCTAGATCCTGTCTTGCTTGCTTGATCGAACCTCACCTCCTATCTGTGATGTTGATGGGACTGTTCCTACGTTGTTTTCGACCACCTATGCTTCTCTGAGCTGCTGGAGGAGTTGTTGCATGTATGCCAACTCTTCCTCCATCCTATCCCTTTGGTGCTAAGCATTGTCAAAATCCTTGCCTATGCGATCCTGGACCATTTGGGCTACCATTTCCTCATCGTCCTTGGTGATCGTGTATTCTTGGGGTGTTCTATATGCCTTCTCCTTCTTGTGCGCACTCCCCATTTGGATGAATATCCTCTTAGTATTTCCTTTCTCCTGCTAAGTAGAACTTGATGTAGTTCCTTTTGTTGTCTCATTTTGTTTCTCCTATACTCATGGTTCCTGTGTGTTGTTCTTCTTCCCTGCTTAGGTGCCTTTCTTAGATGCCCCCCCTTTTTTCTATTGCGCCTTGTGCTGACCTATCCTTGGCTTCTTGGACACTATTATCTCTTCATAAGGTGTCTTTCCCTATCCTACCTCCTCCTCCTCCATTTCTGCGGGCATTTCTCGATTGAGTATTGGAATCCTCCAGTTATCATCCCAATCCTTAATAGCCATCTCTTTGTTCACCTCCTTGATGTAGTAACACAGTTGTAGCCATTGATTGTCAGGATATTTCTGTGCCTGGATCCACATTGCATGTCTAGTGGCTTTGAAATTGGCTATGCCTTGATACTGTGTGACCACTTCCGGTGTCACTCTCCAAGTGTTGGAAATTCTCTCTCGTAGGTCGCTGTGATATCCTTCGAATATGGATGCATTCTCCTTTCTATTCTTGGGGTCCAAAGTGGACCCCAACGATAGGTATCATGCTACATGGAAAGGATTGGGTCTAGTGGAAAATAATGAATACCTCGGCTCCTGCCATCCGAGCAAGGCTATCAGGATGAGTAGCCATGAATACTGAAATTTCGTCCCTAGATCCTGCGCGTCCTTGCAATCTTCCAGGAATAGATTCAACAAATATAGGGCCCAATTTAGTGTGGTGCCCTCCGCACACTGTGTTGTAGCTACAACAATCCTGGCCGAGACTTCCTCCTTGCAGAATTTCCAAAGTAATTTTCATTCCATAATGTTTATGGACATTCTTGTCGCTGCATCACTAATATGCTTGATTATGATTCCACACGACCCCCTTTTGGTACCATATTTCTTCTTCATTTCCTCGGTCAATGCCTTCTCCTTTGTCTTGTCCTCAAGGAACTGCGCCGGGTCCTCCCCTCATGATGGAATCCATGTGATGTATGAAATAAGCTCAACGTCTATTGAGACAAGCTGTTATAACCACATGTATCCTCCATGGGTGACTTCCATTATCTTCTCGACATAGTTGTTTGCATATTCCCCCCTCCCAAAGTGCAGGATGTCCAAGATTGGTTGATTAATTAGTTCTCCAAAGGGTCCCATCCCCACAGTATGTAGTTAAAATTTCTTGGCGAACTATGGGAACTTGTCTGTGTCCGTTACATCATGGTCTGAGTACCTCAAATTCTCCATGTGGCCTAACATATTTCCTGCTATACATACCCCTTCTGGAATGCATGTCAATATAATGGTTGTGGCAGCCTGCCTACATGGTGACCTTGGTACCGCATGCTTTCCCTTCCATTGTGGTGGCTGAATCGAGGGTCCAACCTCCATTGTTTTCTCTTTTTCATACTCATCTGGTCGGCTGGTGACATCCTCCATTGTGCCCTCCTGTGGTTGTTCCGGTGTGGTTATGTGTGACCCTTCTGGCGCAGTTTTTTCCTCCTAGTTCAGGACCATCCCATTAACTCTCAGACGTTCTTCAGGGTTTCTAGACTGTGAATGATTTCCTATGTCCTCAACCTGTTGTCACTGAAACCTGTCTCCCTTCTGGTACATCCATGTGCATGCCCACTGGTGTTTTCTATTGGGTTTCTTCCTCAATAGATGTGGGGATTCCTGGTGTCATATCAAGTGATGGGATTTCATCCACAATGATGAATTCTTGAGGCTGAAGTGGTTGGTGTTCTCTTCCATGTGCTTGCGGTGAGGATCTGGCATTTCTTTGGGGTTGTCAGCCAATCTGGTTCGATTCTCCTTGTTTGGGTGGTGTCATGGTGTCAAGGTTGTTGTCCGTCGAACATAGTGGGCTCTATAAACTCTGCAAAATTCTCTCTCGACTCTGTATACTCTATTTCTCTTTGCTTTTCTTAATTCCTCAATAACCTCCCCAATCCAATGTATTCTCTTATATAGGAATTGTTTGAAGCTTGTTGGAGATGTTACCCTTTTTGCATTTTAATTGAACCGACAATTATCATGTACTTTCTATTAAATTCCCTTATCATTGCCAGTTGGCACGATGAATGTGGCGTCCCGTCAGTCATTTTTATCCTTTAATTTTGATAATCGTCGTCCATTGGCAATTATTTTTCGTATCCTTCTTTCCCAGTTTGTAGTGATCATTTTCCTTTTTCTCTGTCATGGTGGCATTCCCGAGTGTGCATGCTCATTCTCTTCTCGACGCCCTATCTCCTATGTGTTTGTTTTGTTTTTTAAATGCCAGGAGGTCAACTGTCCTTGTACAGTTTTAGTCGACTCCCATTGATCATCTCTTTGAGTTATGTTGCTCCTAAATAATTCAATTGTACAACTCCCCCATCTATGTCAGTCTTTACCTCGTATGGTCCTAACCAATGCATTTTGAGTTTTCCTGGGTGCTGAAGGGATTTGTTTTCATACACCAAGACTAAGTCTCCTTCCTTAAAATTATTTCTCTTGATATGTTTGTCATGCCAAGCTTTGTCCCTTGATTTCTATACTTCTTGGTGGAACCCTGCTAGAATCCTATATTCTTCCATATTCATAAACTGATTTAGCCTTTCCTATACTGCACCTCATTCTGTCATGTTTTTAATTGCTTCTATGTGCAGACTAGGCATCAAAACTTCTAATGGCACCACAACCTCTTGTCCATACACCAATCTGAATGGAGTTTGTCCTGTCAATTTCTTGCATGTGGTCCTATATGCCCACAATACCACTGGTATCTTCAAGTCCCAATCATCCCTATTCACATTGCAGATCTTCGTTAGTGCATTTTCAAAAATTTTGTTAAAGTCTTCCACTGTTCCATTTGCTTGAGGATAATATGGTGTACTCTTTTGATGATGAACTTCAAATTCCTCAGTCATAGCCTTAATAGTTCTGTTAATGAAGTGAGTGCCTTGTTCACTCATCAAAATCCTCGGGCAACCAAATCTAGTGATCACTTTATCAAACAAGAAGTGTGTTGTTGTCTCTGTGCTGCAATATTTTACTGGTGCTGCTTTCGCCCATTTTGTCAGGTATTCCGTCGCAGTGATAATGTACCTCGCTCCTGACCTTTTTGATGGTGGGTTAATTATTCCCACAAATTCTATTTCCCATTTGTCAAATATCTGCAAAGTTACTTGTGGTTGTAGGGGCATCTCTTCCCTTCTATTTGGTTTACCAACCCTCTGACATACATCACATTTCTGGCAGTAGTCCTTTGAGCCTCTGTGAATAGTCGACCACCATAATCCTACGCACAATAATGTGTAGTATCTTTTACTTCATAATGTCCTCCTTCTATTCCCTCGTGGGATTCTGCTAAGATCCTTGGTCTTTCGTGTTCTAGCATGCATCTTCTCAAGATGCTATTTGCACCCATTTTGTATAAGTGTCCTGCAATTAGATGGTAATCTGCAGCCTTCACTACGAGATTGTTTTTTGCGCGGTGTTGTATTCCTATGGCATAGTCCCTATACTCAAGTATTGGATGATGTCTACGAAGTATTCATTGACTATCTGGACTGAAAATAGTTGTGCTTCGGGAAAAATTTCCCCTAAATTCATGGGTTCTTCTCCATTAGTAATCCACGATAGATGATTAGGTCCTGCGTTCAAATTTCGTAGTTTGACTATCAATTCAAAGTCAAATTCTTGAAACAAAAATAACCATGTACAAATCCTCCCCCCCAACACTGTCTTGTTGACGAGGTATTTGAGTGTTGAATGGTTTGTGAACATATTGAAATGTTTTCCTAGTGAATAATGTATGAATTTATGGAGTGCGCAGACCATATCTAGGCCTTCCCTCTCTGTAGTGCTGTAGTTCTTCTCCGATTTTGACAGGTTTCTGCTAGAAAATGCTATAGGATGGTCCAATTCTCCTGCTCCTGGTTGCGTCTGAATATCTCAAATATCTATGGCCGATGCATCTACATGTACATGGAATGTCTTTTCCCAATCCAGGAATACTAGTATTGACGCAGTTACCATCTTCTCTTTCAGAGTATCCAGACCGTGTTGACAATACTCATTCCACTATAACTTTGTGTCTTTCCTTAGCAATTTCTCCATTTGCGTAGTGATCTGCGTGTACCCTTTTATAAATTTCCTGTAGTATCTTGTGTGTCCCAATGTCTCTCTCAATTGAAAAACTATTTTTTGTGGTGGTAGGTTAACAATTACTGCAATCTTGGCAGGATCTACTAACAAACCTTGCTTGCATACTATATGGCCCATTAGTATCCCAAAAGGTGTTCCAAAGATGCATTTCTTGATATTTAATGAAGTCTGGAACTGCCTGAATATTTCTAACATCATTCGCAAGACCTCTACATGGTCTTTCAATAGACTATAGATTTTCCAATCGTCCAGATATACCTCTAGAAACTGGTGGATAAATTCTCTAAATGCAGCTATGACTACTATGGAAAATATTGTTGGTGCATTCTTCAATCCAAGCGACATGACTGTATACTGGTAGGATCCCCATTCCATGGAAAAAGTGTTATTGTATCGGTCTTCTGGTGTTATCTTGATCTAATGGTATCCTGAGAACCCGTCAATGAATGAATAAGCTTCATGTCCTCCTACATTCTCCATGACTTCATCTGTGAATGAGGTAGGGAACGGTTCATGTAGGCACGCATCGTTCAAATTCCTCAAGTCGACACATATTATTATCCCCCATTGTTTCTTATCCTGAACTACCATCAGGCTTATCCATTCTGATTCTTCTATAGGTTCTATGATTCTGACCTCCAACATCCTATCAATATCAACTTTGAATTTTTTCTTATATATCATGTTTAGACTATATGGTCGCTGTCTGATCGGTCTTGCCTCAGATCTTAGCGGTATTTTCATTTCTCCTAGCTCTCCCACTATTCCTTTCATTTCTGTGAATTTTGTTGGGAACAGGTAACTGTATTCGTGTAGTAACTCTGTTATACTTTCCAGTGTTTGATTATCCCAATAGTCTCCAATGCTGGCCATTTTGGAATTCACAATTGTCCCGATGTTGAATTTCTTCACCTTGATCGACACAACAATTACTTACGATTCCATAGGTGGACCTTCCACTTCCATCTCGCCTTCAACTTCCTCAATCTAAATATCGCGTGGGACATCTTCATCTGGTGTTTCTTCCTGCACATGGTAACATGACAATAGTTATTTCACTGTCTATCTATTTTGTTGTTGTTCTTCTATTATGAATTCGACTTCTGGTTTCTTAATGAATATCACTCGTCAAATTTGTTTAAGTGATGTGTCTATGTTGGGGTTATTATGCTCAGATGAGAAAGTGACTGTAAAGTTCTACTATAATATTTTCCATCTTGTAGTTCCTCTACATAGTTCTTGGTCTGTATACTAGTTTGTTGGGATTCCCTCTAATGTATGTATGAAATTGTGAGGCCAGTCCTCCGGTGGTGTCATTTTACATAGCTCTCTACACTTCTCCAAGTGTTCTGTTGGTGCCCCCTGTCCATCATATTTTTTCCACTGGTTGATTCCTTTTTCTATACCAAACCTAATGTGCAATAACCGCTTACATTGGTACCAGTCCTTGATTGTTTATTTGTGCACACCCCATCATCTTGCAGGTTTCATATTGAGTGTTATATCTAGGGATAAGAGCCTATGATTTTCTAACACTTCATATTCATACCATGTTAAGAATGTTTCTAGGTCATTCACCCCATGGAAGATGGTTGGTTCCCTTATCTACGTACCTACCCATCTTACTGCGTAGTCTATTCTTTCACATCTCCTTGTGGAGACCTCGTGTAACCTTTGTTGCCAATTTTCTAAGCCCGTATCTGAGTCTGACAAACATGAGGTGATACTTTGCCAAATGAGTATCCCATATGCAGTTGGGTTTATGTAATCCTCATCTCATGCAGTTGTTCTGTACAACTGATTAATTTATTCTAGTTCCAAGCAAGCAGGCTCTACAAAACGTTCCTCTTATGATGGATCCAATGGCACAATGACTCTTTATTCTCTTGACTTGAAGGTCATATTTCATGTCTTTAAGTTGATTATGGCCTGGTTATCAAATGCCCAGTCCAAGCCAAGAAATTCTAGATAAGGTGTTGTTCCATATACTATCTCAATGACTTCGAAATCGACTTTAGTCCATATTCCATCTAGGTCTAATATTACTTGTTGGACCTTGGTTATGGAAGAAAGGCGAAGTAAGAACTGCGTGGAAGGTGCAGTGACTGAGAATGGGTCGAAGTGGTCAAAGAAGTAGAAAAGAAGGAGTGAAGTAAGGGAAAATGAGTCGTTGAATGAGAATATTGAGGAAGACAGATCAGGAAGGAAAGATGGATCATGGACAACTCAAAAAGTGGAAGAAGACCTCAACAAGTCAAGTGGAAAGATAGGTTGGCAAAGCCCTGAAATTACGGGTCAAGTGGACCTAGGGTTTTAGACACCTAGGGTTTTGGAATTTAGGGTTTTGACACTTAGACTTCAGTCTAAGGTTTTCTAGGAGTCATTGTAATGCATAAATAAAGACCTAGATGAGAGAAGAAGGGTTCGTCATTGTGGGTTAAGAGAGTGATTATTGTTGTTGTGTGAGGAGAGTGTTGTGTTGTGATAATATTATTGTATTGTAATATCTTCAACTGGGTGTGAATATCAACCTTGCAGCTAGGTGCATAGGGAAGGGAGAAAAGAAGAGAAAGAGAGAGAGATATCTGCAAGCTAAGTGCACAGATAGAACTGTATGTTTTCATATAATATATCAAGAAACACAGTTCTATGGATGTAACCCTAGGGAGAGGGTGAATAACACATATATTGTTGTCCTCTATGGTTGATGCTGTGTTCTTTTCTTTCTATTATTCTATTGTTGCATTATTGTGCTAGATCATAGATATAATTGTGCTAAGTAGACTTAAGTTGGTAAAGAATAACTAGCTCTTTGTGTATTGTTTTGGATCCACTTTTCATTTTCTCTTGTTGTAGACACCTGTGTCCTGCAACCCCCTATTGCTACTTCAGATGAGACTGCATCTACTACGCAGGTGTTTCCGAAAGGGCCAATAGTTAGGGCTTATTGGTGCACTGTTACAGTTGAACCCTAGGTCTGCCCCTGTGCCAACAAATGGTTCTGTTTCCAAGACCAGGATCTTCTTGAGGGAATGTGAAGGTGGTTTCCATCGAAGACAAAGATTCAAAAGTGGATAGAATAACAAGAGAAAGAATTCGCTAAAAATTAGAATAAAAAGCCTAATATTAGTATAGAGGATTGGTTGGGAAGGTATATCTTTACCGATATACATGAAATTGTCTTTGGAGGAATTCATAAGGGGATATATGAGTGGTTAGCTAGGTTAGCAGATACAAAGTTTGAGATCAGATCTAGACCACATGTGGTTTGGACGTCGATGTTGATAAAGAAGGTCAAGAGAGTTGATAACGCCATGTCAAGAGCAGTAGATCATTGGTTTGATAGCACCATTGGAGGGTACATTACCGAGTTTTCTATTAACAGAGTAGAGTCATATAGCCAAGCATAGAGTTTTTTCTTTAAGGGACCGAGAGGAAAATTTTTACACTTTTTGAAGTTGAAGATCAAGATGCTATTGCATGAGAAGAACATATTGAAGATATTGTAATTGGTCAAATTTAAAAGATAATGTTCAAGAACTCAGACAATGACAACGACACAAAGGTGGGACATACACACAGTGGGAGAACCTTCAGAGAGGTCCCTCTGGTAAACCTATTTGAGTAGAGCTAGGAACCATTGGTACAAGACGAAGGGTTCTATAGTGGAGAAGAAGAAGAGTTATTGAATGAGGAACATTCAAGGTTTGATGGGGTATGGGAAGAGAAGACTAAATAACCTCGCCGAGAAGAATAAAAAACTTCAGGAACTGCACCGACTGTCAAAGTAAGTACTATTACTCCTCCTGGTGTTTTAGCAGCATTAAGTAACCTGAGTAGTCAGAGTTATCAAAGCACTGAGAGCACTGTTACCAGTAGTTTAGTGCATACTTAGTCAAGAAATCTAGGAATATCTATGGCGGATGAGATGAGGCTACCTATATTTAGAGGAGATAGATCTGAAGATCCTGACCAACACTGGTTCTTATGCAAAGTTGTATGGAGTATCAAACAAGTCAGTGACGAAGATGTTAAGAGAGATCAGTTTAGTACTACCTTGAGAGACTGTACACTGAGCTGGTACATGAAGTTTGTTAAAGGAGTTGTACAACCTAAACTGCTGAACGATATCAAGACTGCATTGAGTGCAGAATTAAAGAAACCCAAGTCGGAGTCGCAGTGCATTATGAAACTGAAATAAATCAAGCAGAGAGTAGTTGAACCTTTTTGGGAATTTGATCATAGGTTTAAGACCTTGATAGGCTGCTTGAGATTTCAGATTCTAGACGAACATAATAAGGAATGGTTCATTGCTTCCCTCTTACCACACATCAGAGTTCCTCTGATGCAACAGAAGGTCACTTCGTAGGATGAGGCGTTGGAGATCGCCATGAAACTAGAATCATACCCTATGGGAGAATCCAACTCAGGTATGAGTCAAATTTTGAGTCAACTAACTAGCTTATCTCTGTAGGTTGAAGATATGAATAAATAAAAGGGAAAAGAGAAAAGAGAAGACATCTAGTGTATCAGATGCAAGTCAGAGGGCCATGACAAGGAACACTGTCCCCTATTTCATGAGTACTTGGACTCTGGAGCTCTGAGCCATTTGAATCAAGTTACTCTACCCTGGTGTGAGGTATGTAGAAATAGACATCGCCCTGGTGAATTCTATTACATGCAAAAATATGTCCAGACACCTACCAATATTTACTGCACATTTTGTAAATTTGTGGGGCATGATGAGAAAGAATGTAGGGATTATGAACTCTTGCATGAAAGGTCAAAATATACATATAAGATTCAAGGTGAGATGCAGTAGGAGGGAAATACTACGCAGTTTAATTCTCTAGGAAGAGGAAACTTCAATCCTTGCGGTGGATTCAGAGGAAGAGGATGAGGAGGAGGCATGGGTCGAGGTCGAGGTCAGATCATTTGTTATAATTGCACATAGTCAGGCCACTTGGCAAGGGATTGTTAGAAACCTTGTACTACTTGCAGCTACTTCAACTCATTTGAACATGTTATTGAGGATTGTCGAGCATGGTTAGCGAAACTTCAGGAGAAATGAGGAGGAAACCAAAAGGTACAACTAATATCAGCAAAACCTCACAGAGAGGATCCCAAAGTCGTTTTTATCACTAGAGGAGGTGTTGTTACAAGAGAAGACAGAGTGACCCCAGGAAAGGCTACATAAGAATCTAGGGTTAGAAGGGTTGCAGATAAGACACAAGTGTTTGATCCGAGAAAAGAAAAGTAGACGTTTGAAGATGAAAGAAGATAATTTGGAAGAGATTAGGCTTCTTCATCAAAGGAAAAGCCAGAAGTGAGAGAATGTGGGATGCCTCTGGCATTCGATCAGTATGCATCACCTGGAGAAGGAAAAGAGGTAAGCAATCTTGTCAGTTTCTTGTATACGTTCATTGATTTGATTAAGGATGAAAGAGTTGTGCAATAACTACAACACTTGATCAGACAGTATGAGCCAGGGAAGGTATACCCTTTGTTGAATAGAGCAGTACATTAAGTATATATAAAGAGAAGTAAAAACAAGGAACTACACATTAATGCTCAGATTGGAGACTATGGCATAGATTATGTAGTCCTCAACTAAGTTTCAGAAGTCAATGTTAGGACGAAGTAGACCTGGGCACTGATAGGAAAACCTAAGTTGATTTACTCTCCTAGCAGGCTTAGGATGGATAATCAGAAGGTAGTAAGCCCCTTTGGAAGAATGGAGCATATCCCTGTGGACATCGATGGGGTAAGGGTGTTTGTGGACTTCGAGGTGATTGAAATAGTTGATGACAATTGTCCTTATCCTGTGTTGTTGGGCATTGATTGGGATTTCAAAAATTCGACTATGGTTGACTTAAAGAAAATAAAAATGACATTTGAAGGTGATGGCCTTAGGTTCATTGCACCTATGGATCCTGATTAAGTTCACAAATACACAAAACCCATCAGAGAAGAGGACCATGCATACGAGCTAGAGAATATATATAAATTGATAGCAAGGCAACATGATTACATTAACTCTACGAAAGATGGGAATTTAAGTTGGCGAATTGACAACGCATGCTCAATAGATTTGGAAGAAGCACTAGAGAATTGGAAGAACAAAATGTATGAAGTTTCTACGTGGAGGTGTGCCAGATTGACCAAGGAAGTTTACTAGATTGGCACAGAAGTAAGTAATCTGGCCACATTTGACGGTTTAAATCATTTAGAAACTTTCTTATTGGAATTTGAAGAAATTGTACTAGTAAAACAGAGACTGTTGGCAGTGGATGAAGCCTTGAAATAAACTCCAACGATATGGTGGGGAACACACAAGAAGAACATCGCAGACTAGGTGCAACGTCGCACTTTGATGACAGTACACTTTTCAGAACAAGTCGAAGGGTGAAAATTTCAATACATAGGCCAAAGCTGCCCAAAGGACCATGTGCGAAGTTGTGAGGAAGCCTGGAGCAACATTCCTCAAGAACATTGGGTGCATAAGTTCATCAACACTTTGGACACAACACCTATCAATTGGTATCTTCAAGAAGAATTGTGCCTCACCACTTCATATTGGTACGGTATGACTCAGAAATTTGTAGCTACATTTTTATTTGAGAGTCAGTACCCCACAATAGATCAAGATTTACAAGTTGTAAGACATAAAGTCTTTGAGGAGGAACCTAACCTCCCTTTGGAGAAATAAGAAGATGAATGGACTGCACCTCTTCAAAAATTTCAAGGTTGTTACAATATCAATGTTGATGAAGACGATGATCCTAGGAATGTGAACATAAAAAAAATTGAAGGACAGAGAGACATAGAAGGACCATGAGTTGAACTACCTTTCATTGGAAAACCAATCAAAATCAAGAAAGTTAATATTGGAACAGAGTAAGAACCTGATCTCACAAATGTTGGAGATTATTGGGATGATGCCACTATTTATAAGATTATAGAAATACTGCATGAATATCAGGACTTGTTTCCAACCAAGTTCATAGACATGAAGGGCATTAAAGGGCCCATGGGAGAAATGAAGATCCCCTTGAAACCAAATGCAAGGCTAGTCAAGCAGAGACCTTACATATTGAATCCAAATATAAGCATAAAGTAAGGAACGAACTAGACCGAAAACTGGAAGAAATAATCATAGAAACCGTTGAAGAGTCATAATGGATTAGCCCTATGGTGGTACAGGATAAGAAGTTAGGAGAGATTAGAATCTGTGTAGAATTGAGGAAACTAAATGATTCCTACTTACATGATCCATTCTCTACACCGTTTATTGATGAAGTGTTAGATAATGTTGGAGGACAATAAGTTTACTCCTTCACAGATGGATTTTTAGGTTATCACCAGATCAGGATTGCCAAGGAAGATCACCATAAGACCAAATTTGCAATAGAATGGCATTCTTTCAAGTACACAATGATGCCTTTCGGATTGAATAATGCACCAACCATATTTTCTAGGGTGGTGGTCGAAGCATTCAAGGATTTTTTACATAAATGTTTGGAAGCATATTTTGATGATTGGACTATTTTTAGCTTATTGAAAAATCATATTGAATGTTTGAGACTAATGTTGGATAAGTGCAAGCAATGTTAGATTTCCCTGAACCTAAATAAGTGTATCTTCTTTTCACCCTTTGGAGTGATGCTAGGCCATATTGTGTGTAAGAAGGGGTTGCTGGTAGATTTTTCCAAGATTTCCATCATTGTTGATCTACCTCCCCCTACTTCAGTTAGAAAACTATGCACTTCACTGGGACATACTGAATACTACATAAAGTTCATTAAGGGATATGCACAGATAAAAGAACTGATGGGAAATATTTTAAAGATATATTGTTAGGTTCAATGGTTAGAGGAATGTCAGCAGAGCTTCGACACATTGAAGCAGAAAATGGTTATTGCCCCTATTCTGGTTTTCCCAGATTGGAGTAAGGAATTTCATGTGCATGTCGATGCTTCATCTATTGCATTAGGAGCAATGTTAGCACAACCAGGAGTAGGAGATATTGACCATCCCTTAGCCTTTGCTAGCAGGAAGCTCTCTACGACTGAGATAAATTACACTACCACTAAGAGAGAAGGTTTAGCCATGGTGTACACACCACAGAAGTTTCAACACTACTTATTGGGAGGATATTTTAAGATGTTCATTGATCACTCTGCATTGAAATACCTAGTCAACAAGCCAATGTTTGGGGGAAGAATATGCAGATGGCTATTTTTATTCCAGGAATATGATTTTGAGATTGTGGTCAAGCCATGGAGAATGAACAAGGGACCTGACCACTTGTCTAGGTTAGAACATGGAGAGGAACCTACCAGTTTGGATGATACACTACCGGATGTATAGTTGTTGGCCATCAGAAAGGTTGATGATCACTTCATCGAGATAGTTCATTTCTTGTGAACATGAATGGCACCTCGTGAATATACAGTCATTCAGAAGAAATAATCGGTAGTTCGTGCTACAGATTTTTCACTTATAGAGGGATAGCTATATAAGATGGGACCTGATGAGATCTTGCAGAGATGTGTTATGGAGGAAAAAATACCAATGATTTTGGTAGAAGCATATGAGGGCATCGCAGGAGGACATTATGCAGGAAAAACAACAACGCAGAAGGTTCTCAGAGATGGCCTCTAGTGGCCCACTCTACATAAAGATGTGAAGGAATACTATAGAGCCTGCGATGTATGCCAAAGAGTTGGGAAACCTTCCAGATGATATGATATTCCTTTATCACCTCAGATCACTTTACAAGTACTTGAGAAGTGGGCCATTTATTTTGTGGGACCTATCAACCCATCGGGAAAGCGCACAGGAGCCCGTTACATCATCACTGCGACAAAATATTTGACCAGATGGGTAGAAGCAAGAGAAGTTAAGGACTGTAGTGAAAATACAACTACATGGTTCATATTTGATGATATCATAACCCAATTTGGATGCCCGAAGACCCTGATGAGCGATCAAGGTACACACTTTATTAATAAGACTATTGAAGCCTTGACTCAAGAATTCAAATTTCACCATCAGAAAAGCACTCCATACCATTCACAAGCGAATGGTACAACAGAAGATTTCAATAAGATCTTGGAGACAATCTTGACGAATATTTACAATGTAAACTGAGATGATTTGGATTTGAGAGTACCAGAAGTGTTATGGGATTATAGAACCACTTGTAAGAAGATGACAATGTAGATTCCATTTAAGTTAGTTTATGGCCTAGAAGCAGTGGTGCCTATGGAATATTTGGTTCCTAGTTTAAGAATTGCAGCATTCACAGATAAGGATGACATTGGTGTTGTTCAAAACAGGCTTGTACAGTTGATAGAGCTAGAGGAAGATAGGTTTATTGCAGTATTCCATCAATAGGTATAGAAGGAATGAGAGAAGGCCTACCGTGACAAACATATCAAGAGGAAAACAATCAAACAAGGAGATTTGGTATTGGCATATGACAACAAGTTCATGAAGCATCCAGGGAAGTTCCAAACACATTGTCTTGGGCCATATTAGGTTGCCTACATTACATAAGGAGGAACTATGCATTTGAAGACCTTGAATGGAGAATAGAAGGAAGGTTTAGTGAATGGGATCTAGCTGAAATTTTACTATGACAACTAGATGCCTCACAACTCTTAGTAAAATCATATAAGGAAGGGTCTAGGTACCAGGTGTAGTTGAAACTGGGTACTAGACACAAAAAATACAGTCTGCACAAGGAAAGGAGGGATAGAGTAAAGAGCATAGGTTGCTCTGTGCAGTCTGAAGTCGAAGTGAAAAAGAAGGTTCAGACCTGTAGTGCCTCAGGACAAGTCACATGTGAGTGTTGGGGGCCTGTTGGCCATTGGGTATGGAAGAAAATGAATATTAAGGAAGAAAGGTGAAGTACGAACTATGCAGAAGGCAAAGTGACTAATAATGGGTTGAAGTCATCAAAGAAGAAAAAAAGAAGGAGAAAAGTAAGAGAAATTGAGTCGTTGAACTAGAATATCAAGGAAAACAGATGAATAAGGAAAGATGGATTGTGGACAACTCATAAAGTGGAAGAAGACATCAATGAGTGCTTTGGAGCACCTCGCTGAAAAGAAGGAAATACAAGCTGGCGAAGCTCTGAAATTACGGGTCAAGTGGACCTAGGGTTTTAGACACCTAGTGTAACATCCCCAGCCATCAACTGACCTAGGAAATGCCACTACTCAGTTATGACTTAGTTGTGATACCAAACTGTAGAATCCCTGACCCTCCATAGAGACCAGGTAATGCTACCACTGCAGCACATTCACATATAAATATATATAACATGCATTTTAATCGAAATTAAAAACATAACATAGAGTTACTATTACCATTCAAATTCAAACAATATTAACTGTAAATCCACATGCAATGGAACACATGATAACATTCAAGAATAAGTAGCACAAACATGTGTAACGTATAAATTTACAACAGACTGATACGTATCTTTTAGCTAGAGTAAATCCACCAACTATGTGCAGACCATCCACAAACCTCCCAGCCATAGACCACACTGCTCATCATGCTCAACAGTGGGTCAGCCCCAAGCTGGGACTAAGCTCCACCAAGAGAAAGAGAATCCTAGACTAGGCCGAGGTTATAGGAAATTGCACAATGCAACCAAAAGGATTCTCTCTAGGAGCCTTCTTATGCCCACTACTCATGAACTCTCATCCCCACATGCTTGTTCCACCCGAGAGTATACACCTTCACTGTCACATAGTCTATCGGATGCTTCACCTCCCTCTCACAGTCTTCGCAACATAATGAATCAAGAATTCTCAGAGATCTATAGCTGGTGTTGGACTCTCTCTGGGATAAAACCACTTCCCAACAAACTCTCTCACCTGGGAGAGTTGCTCACAGGCCTGGAAACCTGCCTCTTTAACTACAACCACCTCCCTCACCTAGAGAGAGAGTTGCACACAGACCTGACAACCTACTTCTTCAACTTCGTTCCTGCACAAGGAGGACAACAAAAAGGCTCAACAAGGAACAAATGACAACAACAAGCCACACTTAGTCTAGGAACTTCATTTCGACAACAACCCACAGTCATGAGACACATGAAACAGATAATACACAGGATACTCGGGCTTCACAGAAGACGTGGATTAGTCCACGGGTTCTCACTGGGTTCATACGACACACATGTTGGTTTTTCCCCCTTCCTGTGAGTGGTTTATCAAGTGACCGTGGATGTATAGAGGTCAATGATAGATACCAATGAGTTTAGAAGGAGAATGGGAAAATGGCAGCCCAAACAACCTTCACTGTGCGTGGTTATGCAGATACAGACACAGAGGCCAAAAACGAGTTTATATGGGCATCCCCGCGAACTTAGGCAGAGGATGAAATAATGACAAAATTCCCCCAACACAACTAAATCATTAGTTTTAACTGCATGCACCTAGGTCGACACTTGTCTTCCTGGATCCGCATGATTTCCACTTAGCAGATGTTCCATTTACAGGAACTTAGGACAACACTCAGCATGTCCACCTTAGCCTTCAAGAAATAATAATAAATTATTATCCCCTTTAGAGGTAAGTCCCCTAGCTTATCCCCTATGCCCACACACTTAGCCTCCTCCCTTACCCAATATTGTGGAAGCTTAGTCCCCTATCACTCTTTCTTCGTGGTCGGTCTACACACAACGATGTTTATATTTTATTAATGATATGCATAGTTACATATACAAAATCAGGCTTTTGGCCTTTAACACTTAGGCTCTCCAACCTAATAAACACATAATCCGACCAACTTATCAACACTCAACTCACCAGCCTACAAAACATGTTTAGAATTTATAAATGCAACTGGGGCACATCCTTGGGGGATTACAATCCCCTCCCCTTATTTTTGCACTATCCTCAGTGCAACTCTTTACACAACATCAAAAAGATTTCCAAAATATTCAAAAAGATTTAGGTATTCTGCCCGCATAGCATTCTCATGCTCCCATGTCATGTCCTCAAGACCATACCAGGTCCACTGGACCTTTACAAGCCTTATGGCTCGATTCCGGAGCTTTTTTCTCTATCGGTCCAATATGCGCACCGAATGCACTTACAAGACACCTTCTTACTCTACCTGAATCACATTCCAATCAATAAAATGATTAGCATCAGTTATACATTTCTTAAGAAATGAAACATGAAACACATTATGTACAGTCATGGATGCAGGTAATGAAAGCATATATGAAATGTATATATATGTATATAAAAAAAATTCTATTAACATTATAACATCTATACAAGATACACAACATACAATAAATAGAGGATTGCACTTATCTTTTGATTGAGAGAACTTTTATATCACACGGTCTAGACCAAGGTACCAAACCTCAGTAGCACTCCGACCAATGGTCTCTCTTCCCCACATGCCTGTCCAACCCCAGGAGTGTACACCTTCACTGTCACACAGTCCGTCGACTGCTACACCTCCCTTTCCTTGGGCTTCAACAATAGGCCGACTTAGGAAGTCTCAGAGCATTGTGGCTCCCAGAGTTCCAACTTCCCTCAAAGATTTCCAATCAACATCTTCCTCGAGATACTCTTTGTAGTCAACATTCTAACTTTTATCAACATTATCTCATTTGCATCACCCACATGCAGTTATCATGAGAAAACATAAAATAATTTATTTAGAAACTCAAACTTCGCTCAAAGGGAATTCAGCTTTTCCCCAAAACATGAAATTCTATTTCATAATTCATCTTGGTTGTTTCCATATATGAATGCAACCTTCCTTGTGGTTTTCCACAAGCACCAAAATGCATACCATTTCTCTGCAAGGATTCATCTTGAATACTGCCAACAATTGTCAATATTTCCTGTACATCATAATTCAATTGCAATATGTACATAACCTTATGTAGTGATTTTAGAATTTCCTTCACCTAGCAATTCAATCACAATTACCCAACAATTTAATAAACTAGAATGACTCATCATTCTATGCATATGCACATTCACAGTAATATCTATAAGTTCATTACTTCTTTTTCTGAACAAGAAAACTTTATGTAGTCAATGCTCATGTGACTACTTGAGTTGCAACTTTCCTGTTGCAATGTCTAGAAACTCCCTGAAATGTCCTCAAATTCACAAGTTAACAACATTTCAACTGTCAGTAACAATTATTTCCATGCAATAATATATATGCATGTACTTACATAAACTCATTTAGCCATTGCATTTAGTATACAATTATGTCACTTATTATGCATGAGTTCAATTCTCAATGCATAATTAATCAGTGCACCTTGCATTGGATTACATAATGCTCTTTATCTCAGCCATGTATCTCACCATCCATAAGTTGGAATTTTGGTCAATGTGTTGACACATTCTCCACACACTTTCTATTGTCTTCCCAATTAATTGGATGCCTTCCTTTTCGACCCGAACACTACACCAAGAATATAATTTTGTGGTGTTCATTAGTGCTAGCAAAAAGGTTGCAACCCAAGTTTTATTTAAAGGTAGGAAGCTTTTAGTACCCATGTGGCTCATAACCTTTCCATATCCAACTAGGTCCTAGTCTCATACATGACTAGCTTACTGACATTCATTCCTATAACCAGGACTTATCATTAATTCTTTGGTTATTACCCCATAACCAAATTAACATGACATTCTCATATGTCAGTGTGTGCATTTAGAAGCTAAAAATCTTTGAATTAATACATACCTCTAGCCTTTACCACATTCAGTGGTATGCACTCAATAATAATCATGTGATTTTATAAAATAACTCTGGCTGAGGAAATTGTTACCTAAATTTCCTTTCAACAATTATGAAAAAAGTGTAATAAAAACTCATACCTACATGAATTTCATTAATAAATATTATACTACCTAAAAGTTTGATGGCAGTAGAAGCTTTCATGCTTCTTTTATCAAACTTATAACCAACTCTTCAACTCTTTGTTGCTTCACTCCTTATGAAAAAACATCACCAACAACACTTGCAAACATGGAAGAATTATTTCCTATGGATGACCCAACAAGCCATAACATACTTTCTGCCACTGAAATTGCAACAACTTCTTTCCCATGTGCAACTTTTCCTTGCTGAACCCAAAAGTCTTCAATTATTCCTGTTGATTAAGGTTGGTTGTCATTGATGTCAACCCTTGAAGAAAGCTCCGTAGCACAAATGTTGGGTAATGGACCCAATATTGTTTGATGTAAAGATGAATCGTTATTGTCTTGTCATGGTTGATAATAATTAGAAATGGATGAACTCCAAAGTGGTCCCCTTATGGTGAAATCTCTCAAGGGAAGGCGCTCTACGGATTGAGTTATCCTAGAAGTATGGCTAGAGAACCCATGCTTATTTTTGGAATAATGAGATGAAGGTTAGTGAATTTTTCATTGAAACTATCCTATATGTATAGTTATTTTCATTCCATTTCCAGTGGTATGTGGAACATCACATAACTCCTCACGGTTAGAGAGTGATGGCCATGAGAAGTTGGAGAACCGAGGTTTGGGTAATGGACCCAAGTTTGTTTGATGGATAATGGTATGAGTTTTGATATATTTTTAGGTAATAATATTCTATATGGACGGTACATTTGATCCCATTTTTGGTGGTATGTGGAACGTCACATAACTCCTCACGATTTGAGAGTTATGGCCTTACGAAGTTGGAGGACCCTCTTATGTCATCTAGAAGCCCGAAAAGGTCAAAGTAGTCAAAGTGGTTTAAGAGATTTTAGAAGGTAAATAATAAAGTG
>SNQJ01S0156457.1:0-16593 GCA_010110895.2 Picea sitchensis | reverse complement strand
TTGTTTATGGTACAGGTTGATTATAGATTGTTTGGTACAGGTTGGTGCATGGTTGATGCACTTGTTTATGGTATAGGTTGGTGCATGGTTGATGCACTTGTTTATGGTACAAGTTGGTGCATGGTTGATGCACTTTTTTATGGTACAGGTTTATTACAGGTTGATTTACAGGTTGACGCATGGTTGATGCATGGTTTAGGTTTATTGGTACAGGTTTACAATGGTATATCTCACAGTGATAGTGTGACATTGGTTCTATCATTCTACTTATACTTCAAGGTGGTTGGACGGGGCAAGGACATGTGGTTGTAGCCACATTCTGGTTTTAGCTGGAGAACATAGGGGGTTGTAGCCTCCTTTTGGTTGTAGCCAGAGAATTGGGGATTTGGAGCTTCCCTCAGGTTGTAGTCTGAGAAACTAGGGGGTTGTAGCCTCCTTATAGTTGCAGCTGGAAAACAAAGGAAGTTGGTGCTTCCAATGAATGTAATTCTTCAAGACATATGAGAAAATCATTCCATGGTTTTCTCCCGATTTGGGTTTCCATGTAAAACACTAGTGTACTATGTATGTGTGTGATTGTTCATTTCTTATTGCTCAATATTGGATAATAATTCTACATTGATATAACACTTGGATTATTTGAAGAAAAAGGATTATAATTATGCTATTACTAATTCACCCCCCTCTCAGTAATACAACACATCCCAGATTCCTGAATCTTATTGTTCTCTGATGGTAGTCATTGTACATGACTATTTATTCCCTGAGCACTTTCGACACAATGCCCCTACCTCAACAGGGTCTGTTGACCTCCCAATTAGAGGATCTTTGAAACTTCTGATTTTCATTGAATTATCGAGATCGAGATTGAACCCAAAAAAATTATACACATGCCCCCATTTCTCCTTTAGGCACAGGTCCTGACAGACATGCAGGCTTATTCCTGCGCGCTTCCAAAACTCCAAGTTTCAGGTGCTAGCCCCTTTTTCATTAGCCATTTCCTTCATAAGATCTTGGGCTATGACCTCATGGAAAAATGTGATTGTGGGCATGGGCACGAGTGGTTTTAGGCCAACCTGCTTTTCTCCTCGCAATTCACCTCTAGCTGCCATGCATCACTTTGTTAAAACCATGGCATAAATTGCAGCTCGCTCTCATATTTTTAACATCCGAGCAAGTTCTAGCTCCACAATCCATCTTGTTCATTGATCTTCAATCCCTTGGCGATGATCCATGATCAACGACTGATATCTATCCTCCTTCCACACATGATCCCAAATCTACATGATCTGTCGACACATAGCTCCCTTCCAAATTAATGGCTATGGTTGATTTCGACTCTCTGGCTCTCGGGAGTTTCAACTCTCAACTATCTTATTTTTCCCATATGACAATATTCTGGAGTGGAAGATCTAATGACACCTGTCCTCAAAAATCGAAAAGTTCTAATGAACATCGGCTCTCCAACCTTTGGGAGTTCTCACGTCTCCACTCACACAAATCTTCATAGTGAATTTCCTTGTAGTGACAGATCTTCTGCCACACATCCTCTCCAAATCAATGACCTTGATTCTCTTCAAAACTTTGGCTCTTTTTGACCAAGACCAGATCAACGGTCCTTCGACCTCCTCCTCGATCAATGATCGAGATCTCCTTCGAGGCTTCGACGCTTTCATCCTCTGCTTTCCTCCGGAGTGCTCCATACTTGGAGTTCTATATTTGGTGCCAAACGTTCACTTTCATATCAACGCTACTGTGGGACCTCCAACCTTTAAATTCATTATGTAACCTCAAGTTCTACTAACCATGCTCATATGGAGTGCCACATGGAAAAATACTAGCGATAGACTCGTGGCCCAATCAGACGGGTCTCACATGTCACGTTCGATATGGAATTTCAATATTCCATGGGTTTGGAACCCACTTATATGTGGCACACAACCCATGTGTCCACATCAATCCAAGTGATGTTATCATGACTCACTACTTCGACTCTTCGAGAGATTTTTCCCTTCACTACTGCATTTGACCTTTTAACATTGGCTTGATCCAACGATCAAGATATCCTCTCCAGATCTATGATGTAGATCCACTTCAAAGCTTCATGCTTCAACCCTTCTCTTGTTTCTGGCATCAGACTTCATTGAAGTCATGAAGTCCAAAGGGATTATGGGTTAACCCTTCTACACCTTCTCTATATCTGATAGTCATAAAGGATTTTCCTCCCTTCCGAACAAATCCTATGGCGCAGAAAAAACTTTGTTAATTTGCGGATTTCCAAAGGAATTCACGACTAACTGCCTCGCAAAATTACCATATTTGATGGTCGTGAAGGATTCTCCTTCTCCCAAAAAGATCCTAAGGTCCACATTAATCTATGGCCCAACACCACTTCTGTCGTGGTTTTACGACAATGCTACTCCTCCTGATCTTCATAACATGACCAAGGTAACTTCTTGGCACTCAGAAAGGTTCTGAGGTTCGAAATTGGTCATCCAGACATAATTTCCTCTTGAAACCTTGGGTCCAATGACCACTTACCCATCCCATCCAGGCTCAACGTTGAAACCTTGGCTCAGAACTCGGATTTTGTCTACTTCGACAACAATTCTTTCGAAACTTTTGCTTCATTTTCCCCTAACATAGCCCATCCAGGCTCAGTGTTGAAACCTTGGCTCTGATACCAATTTGTAACATCCCACTACTTAGCTCTGAATTAGTTGCGATACCAAACTGTATCATCCCCGACCCTCCACAAAGACCGGGTAATGCTACCACTACAGAACATTCACATATATATATATATATATATATATATATATATATATATAACAAAGGTAACTTCAATCGTAGTGCTGTTCGAGGTTCGAAATTGGTCATCCGTGACATAATTTCTCTTGAAACTCATTCCAATGACCACTTACCCATCCCATCCAGGCTCAACGTTGAAACCTTGGCTCTTAACTCAGATTTTGTCTACTTCGACAACAATTCTTTCGAAACTTTCGCTTCATTTTCCACTAACATAGCCCATCCAAAGTCAAGAGTGTCGAAACCTTGGCTCGATACCAATTTGTAACATCCCACTACTTAGCTCTGAATTAGCTATGATACCAACCCAGATCATCCCCTAATTCTCCACAAAGACCTGCACGCTACCACTAACATTCACATATATATATATATATATATATATATATATATATAACATGCATTTTAATCAAAATTAAACACATAAAACATAATTACTATTACCATTCAGATTCAAACAAGATTAACAGTAAATCCACATGCAATGGAACACATGATAACATTCAAGCATCAGTAGCACAAACATGCATAACGTATAAATTAAGCACATACATATATTGATCTTTTAGCTAGAGTAAATCCCCCAAATATGTGCAGATCTTCCATGAACCTCCCAGCCATATACCATGCTTCTCATCATGCTAAACAGTGGGTCACCCCTAATCTGGGACTAAGCTCCACCCAGGGAAAGGGAATCCTAGACTAGGTTGAGGTTATAGGAAATTGCACAATACAACAAGAAGGATTCTCTCTAGGAGCCTTCTTATGCCCAGTACTCACATAATATCATTCCCCACATGTCTGTTTCACCCAAGAGTATACACCTTCACTGTCACACAGTCCATCGACTGCTTCACCTCCCTCTCAGGGTCTCAGAAACAAGACAGATCAGGAATTCTCAGAGCTTTGTAGCTGGTGCTGGACTCTCTCTGGGAGAAAACCACTTCCCAACAAAATCTCTCACCTGGGAGAGTTTCTCACAGGCCTGACAACCTGCCTCTTCAACTACAACCACCTCCCTCACCTGGAGAGAGTGTTGCACACATGCCTAACAACCTACTTCTTCAAATCCGTTCCCGCACAAGGAGGACAACAACAAGGCTTAGTAAGGAACAAATGACGACAACAAGCCACACTCAGTCTAGGAACTGCGTGGCCACAACAACCCATAGTCATGACACACATGGAACAGATAATACACAGGATACTCGAGCTTCACAGAAGACGCAGATCAATCCACAGGTTTTCACTGGGTTCATAAGACACATAGGTCAGTTTTCCCCCTTCCTGTGAGTGGTTTCTTGGGTCACCACAGATGTAAAGATGTTGGTGATAGAGACCAACAAGTTTAGATGGAGAATGGGAAAATGGCAGCCCAAACAACCTTCATTTCACACGGTTATGCATATACAGACCCAGAGGCCAAAAATGGGTTCAGGTAGACTGTTGAAGGAAAATATCCCCGCGGATAGGTAGATCTCCTCTTGAGAGCTAGATTCTTAACTCTTAAGACAAAATATGCTTATCATGGACACTGACTTCCTTTTAGATCTAGATAAAGTAATGTGTGAGGAGGAAGGATAAAATAAGTACCTTTTACTGGTGTTTGTCCCTGCACGGTCCGAGTTTAGCTCCAATATTTCGCTCCTCGATAAGCCCTGTAGACAAACAAAAGTACAACCACTTCCTACTCTACTGATATTATCTCGAAATAGACCTATCTATTATAGACAAGTTCATGTGAGATTAAGCACGAACTAGAAAGAAATAGGCCAAGCAGATTATATTGATAAGAACAACAATGGAGAAAACTTACAACCATAGATGCGAGTGCAACAACTTCGTCAAGTCCTCCTTGTATAACCCTTGCTCAAGAGACCCACGATCAGAATGACAATAACTTCACTGATTATTATCCTCCACTTCACTGTGTGTTTCCTATGAGATCATAGGTTTCATGATTCCAATCCTTCCCCCTTTTCACCATGAGAAGGCATGTTTAAATAGGCTTGGAGAGGCCCAAATACTTGAGATATATTTAGAGTAAGTTGAGGATTTTACTCCTTTAGTTATGGATCTACCCTATGATCATGTCTTGGCCAAGGATTCGAATCCAACTTCCTTCAAATGTTGAGAGGATCTTCCCCTCGTTCTTCTCAACAAACCAACTGTTGCCCATTATAGGTAGCGCTCTGTCAAAAGGGGTGTCAGAGCATTATAGCACTCCATGGCAATGTATGGGGGGGCGCCAACACCACTGAGAGTAGTAGAGCTCCAAACAAAGGGTAGACAAGTGTTATAACACTCCCAAATAGTCTTTAGGTGGGCGCCAACACTCATGAGAGAGGTATAGGGGAGCGTTCCCCTCTGAAACTCAATTTTTAATGGTCTTTTCAAATGGCAAAAGACTCATAACCCTTTTAACCCATTCCTCTTCTTCCAAATCAAATGTTTGAGGTGTTTCAAGTGTCCTCTTGATGTTGTTATAGGTACGACATAGGAATTATGGTAGTATGATTTTCCTGACACTTGCGACACTTGTAATGACGACACTTGTGACACTATCGAAGTGAGTAATTTTGATGTGTAACATAGACATCCCTGCGAACTCAGGCAGAGGATGACACAATGATAGAACGACCCCCAACACAACTGACTTGTTAGTTTTAACTACATGCACCCAGGTCGACACTTGTCTTCATGGAGCCGTATGAGTTCCACTTAGCACACGTTACCTTTATAGGAACTTAGGAAAACACTCAACATGTCCACCTTAGCCTTTAGGAAATAATAATAAATTATTATCCCCTTTAGAGGTAATCCCCCTAGATTATCCCCTAGGCCCACACACTTAGCCTCCTCCCTTACCCAACCTTGTGGAATCTTAGTCCCCCATCACTCTTTCTTCGTGCTCGGTCTGTATTCAACGATGTTTATATTTTATTAATGATCTGCATAGTCACATATACAAAATCATTCTCTTGGCCTTTAACACTTAGGCTCTCCGGCCTAATAAACACATAAGCCCGCCATTTTATCAACACTCATCTCACCAGCCTACAAAACATGTTTACAATTTATAAATACAACTGGGGCATGTCCTTGGGGTATTACACCTAGGGTTTTGGCATTTAAGGTTTTGACACTTAGACTTCGGTGTAAGGTTTTTTGGGAATCATTGTAATGTATAAATAAAAACCTAGACGAGAGAATAAGGGTTTGTCATTGTGGGTTAAGAGAGTGATTATTTTTGTTGTGTGAGGAGAGTATTGTTTTGTGAGAATATTTTTGTATTGTAAGATCTTCATGTAGGTGCGAAGATCAACCTTGCAGCTGGGTGCATAGGGAAGGGAGAAAATAAGAGAAAGAGAGAGAGAGATCTGCAAGCTAAGTGCGCGGATAGAACTATATGTTTTCATTTAATATATCAAGAAACATAGTTCTATGGATGTATCCCTAGGGAGAGGGTGAACCACGTATATCTTGTTGTCCTTTATGGTTGATGTTGTGTTATTTGATTTATGTTATTCTGTTGTTTCATTATTGTGCTAGATCTGAGATATAACTGTGCGAAGTAGACTTAAGCTGGTAAAGAATAACTATCTCTGTGTGTGTTGTTTTGGATCTACTTTGCATTTACTCTGGTTGTAGACACCTGTGTCTTGCAACCCCCTATTGCTACTTCAGGTGAGAGTGCATCTTCTCTGTAGGTGTTTCCGAAAGGGCCAGTAGTTAGGGCTTGTTGGTGTGCTGTTAGAGTTGAACCCTGGGTCTACCCCTATGCCAACATCACTCCTTTTAGTCTTCCAAATGGTAGAACTCTATCTTGGTTTGTGAGCATCAAATAAATAGGTGAATATCCTAATGTGGGTTCTCCCATACATTTCCATGTCTTCTTAGGTAATACATTGACCTAGAATCCTAAATCCAGTATAATATCTCCCATGTTAAAATCTCCAATGTTGGCATTCAACCTAAACTCCCTACTTGTTCTCCTCGTTGTATGTAGGTGATTGACTGTTTTCTTCTCTAACTTTCCTTCTACTTCTACGCTACATCTTTCTATCATGTTTTGTAATACTTTAACAAAGGGTGGATCATTTAGTAGTTTTACACATGATTTCAAAAAGCCTTTAATCGTACTTACTTGTTCCATGGGCTATGTTTCTTTGGTGTGATCCAAGGATGAAGGAATCTTGTACTCAGGTACTTCCTTACCATACTGCACAGTTGATGTCGACGCAATGTATGGCTTCAAAAATTCTTGTCTAGATTTCTTAAATATCTCCTTCTCGTTCTACATGTCAAACTGCTTCCTTGGTTCGACATTCTTCTTCACCCATTGGTGTTGTGTTGGTTCTTGTTGTATGACGTCGTTTCTTGTTTTAGCTCCACCTCGTGTAACTATGTTGATGTTTCTTCCTTCATCGCTCGCTTCTGCTGAAATCCACTGAACATTATGATTGTTTTGATTCCTCTTCTCCTGGATATTTCCTAATAGTGTCAGTCATTCTTCCATGTCATGAATGGATGTGTGAAAATACATACAGGTCATTGGTGGAAGTGGACATTCTCTTGCGTAGTGTCCGGGTTGTTGACAATTGTGACATACCACTGGTCCTATACCTCTTCCAAAGCCTCCTCTTTCTCTTCCTCCACCTCCGTAGCCAACTCGATCCCCTCGAGGCATGTTATACTGAGGCACCTGGTTATACTGCTCGGTATTATAGTGTGGTTGTGTGGCATTATACTACGGCTGTGTAGTGTTGTATGGTTGTTTCACAATGTTGTATTTTTGTTGCGCAGTGTTGTATGGGGTTGGTACTTGATTAAGCTAGGGTGTGGCTTTCCCAGTCAACATTTATGCATGTACCCAACATGCATGTGATGTTATTTCTCTCATCAACTCCATGGTTCTGCAATCTTTTTCATCATGTCCTATTGACTTGCAAAAGTTGCAATATGATCTCTTTGGCACTGTTTGGTACTTCTACATCATTGGGTAGTGATATGGATCGTGACCCTGTTTCTTACAGATCTCGCACCATAGTCCTCTTGTTGGTAATGGATTTGGAATTCTTGCTGCCACGTACTGCGCGAATGTTGGACATTCGTTCTTATGGTGTCCTTCTGTCCTACATGTGGTACACCAAACAACTTCTCTTTTGTCCTTGTTCTTGTTCTGGTTTAGCTGGAATGTTAAGCTCTTCAAATACTCCTTCATCTACTCGATGGCTACATCTGTCTTTTGATATTGGTTCTCTTCTAGTTGTAGGGCTTCCTGCAGAACCTTTTCCTGCATCTGAAACTTCTGTTGTCACAGTGGATATCTCAAGTGTGGTAGCAATGAATTAACAAACATGTTCCTATGCTGCATATCTATCATGATGTATTTTATCTTTCCCTTTAGTCTCTTGAATTTATGGTCAATCTCCCATATAGATTATCCTGGTTTCTGTTTGATCTCTATCATCTCGTTCATGTATTGGTCCTCTGAACTCGACTTCTGAAACTCATTTATCAACAAATTTTTGATATATCCAATCATTCTGGTTGTCCCTAGAGGACTGTTTGTAGCTAAACTCATATACCAATCCAGTGCACAATCTCTTAATGTGATGGCTAACTGTGAAAGTTTAGTGTCCTCTCTTATGATCTATTTTGCTTCCCAAATATTTTCACAGATAAACATGTGCTTCTCCGGGTCCTCTGATGCTTCACCTTTGAATTTTGGTAACCTGATGGTTGGATCATGTCCTGCCATATTAAATGTTGTTCTACTACCTCCGCGCGGTGTAGATACTTGACTAGTGCTTATTGAAATGGCTCCCCCATTTGTTGTTCCTTAGGTAGATGTACTTCTTGTTGTCTTCCTTCTCTCGAAATTCGGTTGTCTAAATGATGTTGTTCTTCTTGGTGTATTAGTCACACATGGGTTTGTGGGTTCCAAAATGACACGGATATGGATAGGAGTGTTTCCTTATACTTCCATTCTTGGACCTCTCTTCTTCCTCTCATATGTCACACACAAAATTTCCTCAATATTCTCCACATCCTAGAGATCCTCTACCTCCTCTTCATCACTTTCCAATTGTTCCCTCGCGACTACAAATATCTTCTTAGTGTTCACCTTGTATTGGTAGGGTACTCCACTACGCGTCCTTCTATCTGTCACCATGATCTGCTTGATCTGGTCGTCATCCATCATAATTGGGTCCAAGGCCTCCTCCTTCTTTCCTTTATCCCCTTCTCCTTCCATTTCTCCTTTTCCTATCAGTGCTTCCCCCCTTCCCCCATGCACGTAGGGAAGTTTAGTTGTCTGACTCCATTGTCATTAGACATTTTTTATATAACAATATCTTAATGGAAGTATATAATGATCTGATATACCTACCTTGAGGTCCCTTCAAGAACTCTTGTTCAGCTGCACTGTATGACCTTGTTGTATCTATTGCGAATTCTGTGATAAATCTGGCAACAATGTTGTCTAACCCTAAATCTACTGTGCGCGTAAACTTATTATCAACTCATTGTAGCTGCGCAGTCTCTTCAGGATTCCATTCTAGTTGTCTAATCCGATTCATATAATGGTTTTCTTTCAATCTTTTGATCCACTCTTGCAATATGTGTGGGAATTCATAGAAAAATTCTTCATGCAAGTCGGTGAATACATAATTGTCCAAATATTTGTGCGGTGTTAGCTTTGGGTTTATGTTATCTTTCTGCGCAAATTCTAGCTCCTTTGTCTTCAACCAATTTTCTATCTATGCCTTCGTTGGATTCCATAGTCTCAACATCCCCTTTTAGGTTTGGATTATTTTTCCTTCTTGTCGTCTGATCCTATATGCTTATACATGTCTCCCGCAGATCTCATATGTTCAATCCCATTTCTTTCCAATCAGCCGACAATGAAACCATTTGTTGGTTTTCTTTCGATTTTATCTATCTACTCTTATTGGTCTTGAGGGATTCTGATTCTGATTCTCCTTGACCATTATAGATTGACCCCGGTTCATAACTAAGAATATTCCCAACAAAATCCCTTAAATACTATCGACCCCTCTGGTAACCCAGAAGACAACGCAGTACATGGAGTGCACTGCGCAGTCTCACTTGAGATAGCTCTATGGGTTGCTGCAATAATTATTTGCTTGCAACCTGGGATTGAGAGAGAACTACGATTGTGCATCATAACCTTTATTCAATCCATTTAACCTCTAGTTTTAATGTTCATTCTATGCATGCATGTAAAATAACATATCTACTTAATTACTTCATTCATTCAACATTTATAAACTAATTAGAACCAAAGAAACATTCATTCAGTCACATGACACAGTGTTACCATGGTTCAGCCCCTCCTGGGATATGTCCACAAAGATCTGGATCTCAGGCTCTTATTATAGTTTATAAAGATATCACGTCGCACGTGGTTACAGTCTTAGTCCCTCCTCTTCCCCATAGGCTCCTCGATCCCTGTGAGGCTGAATAGATCGCACTAGGATCCTTAGCCTGCGATCTAACCCTCAGGATCGAGTCGCTCATTCCTTCTCTATCTCACCAACTTAATGACTCATACATTCCTTACAATTCCCTTCCTCTTCGTGTCTCGTCTGTATCTCTCGCTATATCTCTATCTCCCTTTTTTCTCCCCCCTGTGTCTCCTAAGTACCACTTATTTATATCTTTGTCCCACCAACCATTACAATGTATTACAAAAACCTTAACCCTAGTGTCATTAGGTATTCCATGCATGCGTGTGTGCTGCTTTTCCTTCTAGCTGTCTCTTTCCTCTTGCATGCTTCTCTTCCAAAAATAGCCCTTCTTCCTGATTTGACCTGCATCCAACAATTACCAAATGAAATTGTTGTAGAAAAACCATCCACCTATAGTGTCGATATTGTTGCAATTTGGTTTGTGCTTGAATATATTGTAAGGGCTCGTGATCTGTATGTATGAGTGTTTCCTTCCCTAACAAGTAGTGCTTCCATTTCTTTACGCTTTGGACTAATGTATACAACTCTTTATCATATGTAGGATAGTTAACAACAACTTGGTTAAAAGTTTCAGAGTGGTAACATATAGGCTTACTATATTTCATCAATACTTCACCCATGGCGTATCCACTGGAATCTATCTTGGTCTCAAAAGGCTATTGAAGATTCGACAATGCTAATACTGGTGTGGTACTGATCTTCTCCTTCAAAATATTGAAAGATTTTTGTTTCTTTCCTTCCCACTGAAAATTGTTCTTAACACTTGTTAAGGCATGCAAAGGAGATGCTATAAAGGAGAAGTTGGGAATGAATCTCCTCCAATATTGGACTACACCTAATAAGCTTTATCATTCGGTTACATTCTTTGGCTCAGTCCATTTTACAATTACATCAATTTTGGAAGGATCAATTTTCAATTGTCCTCCTCCTACAATATGACCTAAGTACACAAGTGTAATCTTGCCAAATTCACATTTAGACAATTTTACATACAATTGTTTCCTTTGCAAAGTATCCAATACTTTCTTTACATGCCTCACATGCTCATCCCAAGTCCCACTAAAAACAAGAATTTTGTCTAAATATACAATCACAAATTCATCTAGGAAATGCATGAATACATCATTCATCACATGCATGAAAGTTGTCAGAGCATTACAAAGCCCAAATGACATAACTAACCACTCAAACAATCCTTGTTTGGTTTTAAAGGAAGTTTTCCATGCATTTTGTTCTCTGACTTTGATTTGATGATATCCACTGTGCAAATCCAGCTTAGTGAAATAAACAAAATTCTTCAATTGATCAAGTAAATCATCTATGTGAGGAAGAGGGTATCGATTTTTCACCGTGATTTTATTTAAATCCCTGTAATCGACACACATTCTCCATGTGCCATCTTTCTTTGGCACCATCATGATCGACGAACCAAAAGGAGATGAATTGGGCCTGATGACCCCTTGATCCAATAAACCCTGTACCTACTTATTGATCTCTGTCATCTCCAAAAACGACATCCTATACATGCCCACAATAGGAAGAGGAGAATCTTGCTGAAGATGTATCTCATGTTGGATTTCCCTCTTAGGAGGTAATCCATCTAGTTCCTGAAAAATATCATCAATATCAATTAATTCCTTCTTATGCTATTTATCACACCCTTGGAAAGCATCATATGTCCCCACATATTTATCTCCGATGACCACGAGTACATATTTCTTATTAGTGTTTATGAGTCTTTTGATTTTCCATGCACTAACACGTGTTGTATTTACCCACATGCTGTGAGATCTAACAATATATTCCACTCCCCCTTTAGTAAGGTGGTATTTGTTCTCATGACGAAAGAATACTTCTTTTCTATCATAAATATAAGGACTTCCCAACACTATGCCACATATATCAAGTGGTACAACATCCAAATCCACTTCATCAATCAACTTTGAAGAAATAAAAAATATGATCCTATATTTTTTGGTGACATTAAGTTTATCTTTATCACATACCCAACCAAGAGGATAAGGCTTCAGATGTGTCTTTGTTTCAAGACACATCTTCTTGACAAGTGCTTCAGATATTAAGTTTACTTGGGAACACGAATAAAATAATGTATCTATCTTAGTATGTTTAGATACAACTCTTATATGAAACAACTCATTCCTCTTCCGTTCATCAACATGATATTCATCATTGGAACTGGAACTAGCATGAAGAGAGTCTTTACCTTGTACTCCAACCGCTGTGATCTTTCCTTCATATCCTGAATCGGAACCAAGATCTTGTTGCACTGTAGCAACAATGTTTGTCTTCCCCTTTCCATCGAACTGTTTCGGTTTCTCTTCTGGATGTAGTTTCCAACAATATTATTCATTTTGACTGCTCTTCTTGCAATGAGTGAAAGATGGTTTTCCTCCTTCTCTTGTTACTGTAGCAGTCTTCTTGTCCTTCCTTTTAAAATTCTTAAAAGTCTTTTGTGGGAAATTGGAAGGTTTCTTTGTGGGATCTTCTTGAACATGTTTCCCCATGTTCTCAAGGTGAGCGGTTTGCACACAAACTTCATCAATACTAGTGGGGTTAAAGAAGAGAAACATATGATGAATAAAACTATGAAGTGCACCAATATACGTCATTAACGTTTCATAAGAATACAAAGGAATATTCAATGCAATATCTTTCTTCCTAAATTCTTCCATGAAACTTTGTACAATTTGATATTTATTTTTCCTTAAAGTTTGTCATTCCATCATTGCTTTATGTAAATACCCTAATGGATAAAATTGTTTCCTTATCGCTGATTTGAATTCTGACCATGAGGAAAGAAGATTACCTCACTTACTTCTATCCTGAAGCTTTCTCTCCCACCATATGAGAGTGGTGCCTTCCAATTGAAGAGAATACAGTTGCACTTTAACTTCCTCTTCATTAATATCATGGAAACGACAATACACTTCAACCTGTTGGATCCAATTATCTAGCTTTTTAGGATTAGCATCTCCATTAAACATAGGTAAAGAAAATTTTACTTCAAGCTTTAATAATGGTTTCT
Organism: Picea sitchensis; assembly: GCA_010110895.2. Taxonomy (NCBI): domain Eukaryota; kingdom Viridiplantae; phylum Streptophyta; class Pinopsida; order Pinales; family Pinaceae; genus Picea; species Picea sitchensis. The sequence goes on along the minus strand of SNQJ01S0156457.1, from coordinate 3,240 downwards.
TAAAAGAGGATTTATGGCTAGAATGATAAGAATGATGAGAATTCTCAGAGGAAGAAGAACTAGAACTTGAAGGTGAAGAAACAGGCTCAGGAGGATCTCCTCCAACCCCTTGGTTTACCGAAGCATCATAATCTGCATGTATTTCCTTTTTATTCCCTTTCTTCTTCATCCTCTTCTCGTAATATCCATACATTCGTTCGACCATTTCTGAAATGCGATAAAAGACCATGTGAAAGTTTTTCTCTTGTTCATCATGCTTGTCCTCTTCTTCCATTTTCTTCCTTCAGGATGAACGCCCAACTTCAGGATTGAAAGTCTTAAGAGTTCCTTCACCCTGCTTATGCTTGTCCCTAGTAAGCATTCACACTAAAAAATTCAAGTCAAAGATGACTACTCTGATACCAACATGATCCAAGAGATTTTCATCATGACTTATAAAGAATTGCATTAAATGATCATAAATTAAAGTGCACCATTAAAAAAGGAAAAAATAAAAAATGAAGAGACATAAACATTAGATTTGAACACAAAAACTTGATAATGGAGTTCATCCTTGGTGGACTACGTCTTTGGGTCCTACTCTCAAATGGGTAGGCTCTTTCATTAACTCATCAAAAGAACTTGTCAAAATACATAAGTATACCTCATTCTTAAATCAAGCTGCATAAATAATGCTCAAATTAGAAAACATATAGCACCACTGAATTAGTGGCGTCGAATTACTAAAAAATGACTATCTCCATGCTTCGATCCGACTCTGGCACTCCCAGGCCCAAGAAGAATTTTGTCTCGATTTTCATGCTCTCTGTAACCTACAATAATAATTGTACCTCCCTCAAAAATCATGCTCGACAGGTTGTACGGTCCGTGCCTCCTCCTCCATGGTTGGGAGGTCTTGACGCGCAAATTTGACATGCCGTCAACTAGAAGAATAGATCTGGTCCAGGGTTGTCTAAATAACCTTTAATGGCTCCGTTAGCCAACTAGGGTCCTAAAGATAGAAAAATAAAATAAACTAACTAAAGAAAAGATTCTAACAATCGACACAATAATTACAAATATTTATCTAAGAATGTGAATATACAAATGATTATGAACAATTTATATACAGTTTACAAGATTTGCATGAAATCTTGCGAAAATGATTGTTTGATAAAGTTTTTGAATCAAATATGAACAACACATTTTTTTTATTTTTTATTTTTTTTAAAGATATTAAACAAATAAATACTAAATGAATACGATTGAAACAGTGAAACAAAAATAGTCAAAGATAATTAATGTAATCATTGTTTCATTCACAAACAACTTAGCTAAATAACACACATAATAACCTGTCGCTGATCAACGAAACTGGTATTATCTTTATGTGTTGTATGAGCTCCTGCCTGTACTATTGTTAAGGGAAACCTATAACAGAACAATACTAGCACTTCCAGAATACATTCAAAGAAGTATTTGATATTGGAGTAAATTAATAACAACANTCGACACAATAATTACAAATATTTATCTAAGAATGTGAATATACAAATGATTATGAACAATTTATATACAGTTTACAAGATTTGCATGAAATCTTGCGAAAATGATTGTTTGATAAAGTTTTTGAATCAAATATGAACAACACATTTTTTTTATTTTTTATTTTTTTTAAAGATATTAAACAAATAAATACTAAATGAATACGATTGAAACAGTGAAACAAAAATAGTCAAAGATAATTAATGTAATCATTGTTTCATTCACAAACAACTTAGCTAAATAACACACATAATAACCTGTCGCTGATCAACGAAACTGGTATTATCTTTATGTGTTGTATGAGCTCCTGCCTGTACTATTGTTAAGGGAAACCTATAACAGAACAATACTAGCACTTCCAGAATACATTCAAAGAAGTATTTGATATTGGAGTAAATTAATAACAACAGGAAGACAACTAATTAAAAATTGTGTGATCTTAAGATAATCAATATTTAAGAACGAAAGAAAACTCAATTATGAGTATTGATATTATCCATCATTTAACATTATAAATAATTTCCACAATAATCAAATGATCGATTGATCACACATAAAAAATGGAATAAGAAATTATGGAGAGCATATAACATTTAACAGCATAAAAACACCATATGATGACAAGCTAAAGCTAAAATCAACAATAATAATATTCTCATAATATAACAGTAATGAAAGAACGAAATGGAATAAGAATCACACAGGTCTAAAGCCAAAGATGAATTTCTTTCCCATATTCTTTCTCAAAATCACATGCCCATATTGTAGTACTGGAAGAATTTTTAAGATAATAGACTCTTAAAGATTGAAAAAATTAATACAAAATGATAGCAATTAACCATGTATTGATAAAACAGACTAAAGCTAATTTAAATCAATGCATAATCAATTACTCAAAGCATATGACAATATTATAATAAAAATAAAACCATTTTACTCACAGGACAAAAACCATTAAGCAACCTGGAATTCCATATTCTTCTTTGAAAATACTCATCCATTCTTCCAAAGATTCCAACCATCCATTACTCCATTTGAAAAGAAGAAAATTTTACAAAAAAAATAATATACAAAAGAGAAAGGATTAAAATCCTCCTCTCCAATTCTTGGATCCTTTGGCTCTGAACTTTCTCATATATTTATACAATGAATGAACAGTCTGGGCATCACTATTAATTTTTTCCACCTAAAATTTTCCTCATAAAGAGACATCAATATCTCTCAAATCGTGCATTGTTTGGGGAAAATTTCTATGCGAAAGGTAAATGGGTCCATTTGGGTTTTGGGTTTTCAACCGTTTCTTCAAAGTCCTCATGGTTTGGCTGCAATTAGTTCTGTAAAATCGTCTGTCGGATCTTGACGCCTTTCCAAATGTTATCTGTTGTTGCTCATAAAATTATTTGTAGCAATCCAAAATTATGTTTGGATCAATCATGTTGAACGTATTTGGATAATAAAATCAAGCCATGATCAGATCCATATCAAATATTTGATAATAGAAACCTGTGAAACAAAAAGAAACCTAAATTAATAACCCAAAAATTGTGAATAAAACAAAATCTAGAAAAATAAAAAATGAATTTAAACTAGCTATAACTTATAAACAAACATTGTTTAGAATTTTCTTTCAAATGCGATCTTAAAATTCTAGAATATTCAAGTTAATGGAGAACAAAAAAATATTAATTTTGGTTTTTTACAAAATCAAACAAATGA
>SNQJ01S0156456.1:27114-38675 GCA_010110895.2 Picea sitchensis | reverse complement strand
TCTAAACTACACATATATCTAACTAAACTACTTAAATTATACTAACAAATAAACTATTAAATATTAAAAAACAAACTGACCTGAAGGAATGCTCCAAATTTCTCCTGAATGTAATGACTGTCTTAGCTGATTGGAGGGAGGAAACCCACACCGGATTCTCCAAGAGCTTCTCGTAAACGGAAAGTTGTAATGCTCTTTAAATATGATTACAAGACAAACAAAACATAAAAATTACAGCAATTTTATAATTTATAAATCTTCACAGTCAGATAAATCTGTATGCAAAGATCTATACAAAATGATTCAATTAACGAAGAAGAAAAATCTGTGATTCATTAACTGAAACCAAGTAATTGTTGTACTTTTAAAAATAATGAAAGAGATCAGATATGGATAGCATATTAATCAAATCATATCATCCTGCAATAGATTATGATAGCTAAAGTAGTCTATAATCAACTGCAAACTAATATGCAAAAACTTGAAACAAAAGATTGATATATTGAAAGCGAAAGTTGTAACAAAACATCAACTCTCGTCTCAGTTTGTATTAGAAATCCATAGCCTGGTTCTCCCACAAGTGAGGATGATCCTTATTACAAAAAATAATAAGTATTTAAAGACCTCCCACAGGGTAAAACATCCCTGTGGAGGTTATCAAAACTGTTTACATAAATCTGGGAAAATATCCCAAGTTTGACTAAACTAACAGCCTAAAAATAAAACTATATCACATAAATATCTCCCAGACTACCACATCATGCCCAATGTAATTCAAATGTACCTAAAAGAGGTAAAAAATGGACAAGTTAAGAGGATATTTTGCTGATGAAATTGATAAAAATCTAATCCTAAAGACTAGCTACAGAATCTTGCGATTCTGTAGCTGGTCTAAATCCAACACAGAATCATATTAAACCAATTATAAAAAAACTCAATTAATTAAATTCACACTATTAAACAAATATCGAATCTTTCAAATCAAAATTGTTATACTAATTTAAGAGAAAACAATACTAAGATCAATCAAACGAATACAGAGATGCATGTACTCTATTCCATATGTTATCACGAATTCAGGTATATTGGATAACCGACAGTAATGAAATCAATTCATAACCAATTGAAATCACAAATAGTTGCTTCAGCTATCCACGAGATCACTTCGAATCCAAACCAAATTAACAGGATCATTTTCTCAAATTGATCGCACTATATTAAACATAACAAACGATCCATGCTATTAGTGAATCAAATCAAAACTGGTATGTAAATTATCACACACGAAATCATAATGGAATCAATCGGTTGATAATAGGGTCTATAGGAGTTGTCCAATCATTTGTTATTACTAATTGGGGCAGACAAAATCGATTGGCATTCAACGAAATCATTTGTTGAATTCATTGCAAAACGAACTATTAACCGAATTTTCTCATACGGATCCAACTCATAAAAACGATCATGCTAACTCAAGATATGCAACAATTCAATCAAAACAAGAGCAAATCGAACAGTTTGAGTTTGAAACAGCCATTATGAATCAACACAAATCCACAATTATAGCAAATAGATCTTCGATACAGACCAAATGAGAATATCGATTCCACACAGAACAGAGTCGTTTTTTCCAAATCGAAATCAAACAGAGTTGTTTTCCTGATTTAGAAGATTACATCATATTTATTAGACCAATCGTTCAAAACAACGCATAACATTTTAGAGGATTATAATAAATCAAGCCCACAACATCGTTCCAAAATCAAACCATAAAAACTTAATCAGAGCCGATATGATCCAAACACAACAAACTCATACCAAATCAAAACATAGTCATTCTCTGATTTTAGCATAAAAATCTTCTGTACAGGTCAGATACAAACAAAATCCAAGCGAAAGAAAACTTCATTGATCACGTTAATTCAAACTAACCGAAATTTTCTGAAACGAATTATACCAAGTCAAAACCAATCGATCGCTTCTATTAAGATAAGAACGACAAAATTGCATACCAAAATCATAACCATATTCGATTTTACAACCATTTTGATGATCAAACCATGACAAAATTATTTCGAATACTAAATTGACTTATCAAAACTCAAAAACCAATTCATTATATTAATCCAAGCAATTGACAAAACGAAATTGATATCGAAATTCATACCTGGATAATCAACAAACAACTTGGTCATGAAAGTTTTGAATTGACGAAGGCTGTAGCGGATTCGACATTCCTAAATACGATGGAACCAGTTGTTTTCTGCTTCTTATCATTAAATTGAATCTTGTCCCTTTGGCTTGTCAACACTGTAACTTGGTTTTCCAACAATTTGATCTTCGACTATAAAAAGGGAACGTCGGTATAGTAGCATTCCATCCACACATTACATTGGTCGCATGACGACTGCCCAGGCTTCGAAATAGTAGGTGAGGGTTTGTTTAAATTGCCAAGGGTTTCGTTAGGTAGCTTGATCCCTGGGTAACTAGGGTTGTCCCTTAGGCAAGGGGGTTAAATTATAAACGAAGTCATAGGGTGGCTCGGAGAAGAGACCTTGGGAATAAGGATACTCACTAGCTAGGAAGCGTTCGATGTCAGAGTCCGAGTCTTCACTAAGGACTATGGGCTTCTGCTTAGCATTTGGCTTAGGTTTATTCTGGGCCAGTCTCGATATAAGTCGAGCATTCTTTTTACCTTTTCCGTAGACAGTAGGGTTACCTTTAACCTTTTTACTCACAGGCTTTTTTATAGCCTCAACCTTGTCTACTAAGACGTCGGGTAGGTCGATATCAGGGTCGACCGAGGGTTTGGGAGAGGGCAATAGGACATGGAAAGGCATGGGTGGCCCAACCTTATTTTTATTAACCACCGGCTTGTCAATTTGGACAGGCTCTGTATCAACAAAACCATTTCGAGAGATAAAATCTTACCAACTATCACCGTGGAGGTTTAAGTGGTGAACAACGATGAGTCTAGTTAGACCATGGTGAAACAAGCTACTAACAGCCTTCTCTCGTTTAAACCTCTTAGCCATTTTATAAATACTACGCTGGAAATAAAACGACATATTCAATGGATAACCCATGAAATTCATTAACATTCAAAGGTGATAAAGAAAAACTAGTCCATACCGACCCTCACAGGTCACGAATTGTTTAACCATCATCAAAAGATCATGCCACCTTGGTTTAAGCATGGAAATGGGCATACCTCTGTCACAGGATGTGACCTTCCACGAGACGAACAATAACGACCATCACACCTCCTCAACTTTAGATTTCTTAAACCATCATTGGCCCGTGGCTGCTAATCCGGTGGCAGAGCTAATGAACTCTTCACTGATTTCAAGCTGAATGTCACCTATCTTGGCCCTACACCCATCAAAAGTCAGGGCAAACTGTTGTGCAACAAATAGATTAAAACCATCAAACCTCCGTACAAACGTGAGCCAACCATTATCTTGCAAATCATTCTGAGCGTTATCGAACAGTAGCAGGGCTTGACTACCGTTTGGCTCAATTCGCACCACCGGTGCCATAGAGCCAAGCAGAGGGTAAGTGATGTAAATGAGCCAGGGTTTGAATGCAGCACACACAGGACCAAAATGCTTGAAGGCTTACCCGATGCTAGCAGAGGTGAAACAGGGATAAGGGTAAGCATTAATGACATCGTGTGAAGGTGGTGGAGCTATTTTCTCTCCATGCAGAATAGTCATTACCATGGTACAACCGTCGGTGCTTTCAACTATTCAAATCACAACGCATATATGTTACAACTATGCCACTTCAATCAATCAATCGAAACCTTTGGTAAGTGGATAAACCATTCGCGCCATCAAAAGTTATGCCATAGTTTTAAAACCAAACACACAAATCGAAACCAATACCAAGTGTTGTATGAAACGATTCACACCAAGGGTTTAAACCATAGCACCAATGCTTTTTCATATAATCAATATGCCAAGTGAATTGATCAAATAACATGTAAATCCAATTGCCAATGCATCACAACTCAATCACTCATGAAATGAAACTATATAATCAATCAGAGTGTTCAAATGAGTACAGATCAAAAGGTTTTGCCAATTGCATAATGATAAGTAAAATGTAAACGCAATGGGCATATCATCAAGAATGATAACGACAATTCATTGAAGATTTTAATGCGACTTCGAAAGACCAAGTTTTCACGCTTACAGTCGTGCAAACAAAAACAAAGGTAAGTGTGCAAATAGCGCAAAAAATAAAAGTGTCATTTATTTGAGAACTGCGACGAAAAATTAAGGTTTGCAAAACACTAGTGTATGCATCTTGTAAGATAGTAGAAAAATGTGAATTGGTTGCCAACACATTATTGTTGCTGGGAACTTTGGGCTTGGGGGACAGGAAACTGCAGGGATTCCTGGAGCTAGGGAGCCGAAGAGGTTGTTCCTAGTTGTCTTGGAGGTAAATATTCAGTTTGGGCAGTTGGGAAGAACAAGAACAAATGAGTTAGGGGCTAAATAAACCAACCTGCAGGTCGAGGTATGTATTTTTACTAGATGATCTGTTGTTATTATGTTGTTTATTTACTAGTTTATTCCTTAAAATCATGAACTAAATTGCAGTCATTACAGTAGGATATATATATATATATATATATATATATATATTAGGCCATGAAATAGAAGGCCTTAAATTGAGTTCACGACTATCATGAACCTGTAGACTTAGTCACCTAATCTTGTGACTATTGAAAAACCATAGAGTTGGCCACCTGAGCCAAATTTGGCCCCCACACAACAACAACCATCATACAAAAAGTCAAAATTTGGGGCCTTTACCCCAATTTTGTATGTTGGGAAAAAACAAATTTTCACCCAAATCTACACATAGGTTAAATTCTTCTTTGTTGTAGAAAACCTATGTAGGCCCGGTGTTGCAACTAGTTCTATGATACCTTTTTGTATCACCCCCACTACTAAACCCAACAAAATTTTTCTGATACCCATTTAATCTAAATGCATACAACAATATAAAAACATATGCAACGAGCAAAAATATTTAAAAACATGCATGTAGTTCCATTTATATGCACAAAGTAGTATCAATTCACTTAAAACATGGAGTTTATGCATATCCAATTAAACCCATAAATAAAATAATGAACATAGATAGAAACACTTATCTTTTTAAGAAAATGTGTAACCAATTGCAAAGGAAAAACATTCCACCCAAAGATTTGTTGCTCCAAATATCAACAACAAATCACCCTCAAGTTGGAGCTATGAAACCATAAGAGAGAGTGTCTCCTAAGGGTGTCTATTATCCACTCACAACAATCTAATTTCCTACATCCATCCCAATCCACCAACTCTCTTCCCCTCAACCTGGACAACCCATTGAATGGGATCCCTTTCTTTGCTACACATTCCCTCGGGCTATCCCCCTTCCCTCCGGGGCTCTAGCACAGGTTGGCTAGGAATGTCTCTTGATGGGGACCCAAGGAATTGCAATTGCAACATGAAAATATTAGTAGCAACTCATTTTCTCCATGGTAATTTCTTACACATAAATCTTCTACATGCCTAACAACTTGCTTCTTCATGCAATTACAACTCCAACAAGCTTCCCACAAACCCCACTATGGCTATCTTCAAGCTCCAACACTCTGCTCATTTTTGTTGTCCCAAAAACTGGTTGTTGAAACCACCTACAATATCGATTTGAATCTCCATTTTACCATGCATGTTGACTCTCACATTCCCCAATGTTGATTTTACTCAGTCCCATGCTCTCAATAACTATGTGACGTGACTTTTCACACCAACATTGTTACATATATTCAATGATTGGGGTGTTGAAACACTCAAAAGGAAAATAGAAGGTTCATACAAAATAATAATTTTTAGAAAAGTGGTTTGGGATTAATACACATGAATAATTACCCTTTGGACCCTTGGGACCCCCCTCTCTTGTTGAAACTTAGCCCCCATGACTCCATTTGTGTCAATCTGTAACCAATGATATATTTTATTTTATTATTTTGATATACAATGTTTACATATTACATCGCTTTGGCCTATGGTCATATATCTTATTTGCATTATGCATCGCTAAACTAGGGATTAAAAATGGGGATCCTACAATAATGACATAAGAAAAAAACACCACTCTTTATCAATATTTGTATTTTAGGTCATTTGGTTGACGAGAAATTCCTTTCTGTTCCAAGAGAAGATCTTTACACCAATGATGATCTTTTACAAGATACAAAGCTCCTACAAATCCTTTTCACAGAGATTGAAACAAAAAAAGAAAAGGGTGTTAGGTGAGGCTAATATAGATAAATCAAAGCCCTGTGGCTTCTTTGAGGTAGCAACAAAACAAAACCTAGGTGAAAGTGGAGCCAAGGGTATCCTTTATTTTTCAAATTCACATTAGATGTCATTTTAGCTTAGTCTAGGAACACAATCCAACAATTTTGCATAAGTGAAGGCATTGTCCATTATGATGAAAATTTCTTTGAGGCTAGAATAAGTGATATGAATGTGTATAGAAATTCTTAGCTAACTATTTCTTAGATAAATGGATCTATAAAGCATAAAAACATTGATTTACATAGAGATCTACATCATGTTAGTCACTAGAAGGATAGATTATAATCTCTCAAGTTCCTTCATATTTTCAATGAGTAAAATCCAAGTACAAACATGTTATCAAAACAAGAATATTTAAGTGCATACATGTTATCAAAACAAGCATATGCATTAGATAAGTGAGATTCCTATCATTGATCTCATCTCGATATCGAGTAGTAAAAGTCCCCCTTCTGACGTATGTTGATCCTTGAGATTTTTTTATTCTTATGGAAGTGGGATAAACCTTTATGTGATGCTCATAGTTTAGAACACATATATAAATATATTAAAAAAAAAAAAAAAACATAATTATTACAATTAAATTCATTTAAGATTACATTTTTTGGGGGTTGTTATACTTGATAAATGCATGGTGTTTGTCACTTTCTCACCATCTCAACTCAAGCCACTATTTGACACAAAAGTCTCATATACCAATTTGTTGTCTGACTTATTATTATTATTTTTGTTGTTGGTGGTATCATAACTGCTAAACAAAAATTTGGTGCTAAATACTTAAGAGTAACATCATAGGACATGAGTATCTTCTTGGAATAGTATTTGGAAGCATCATGATTCATCAATAATCATCATTTTTTAAACGTGAATATAAATTCAAAGTATGACATCATAGCACATGACNCAATAATCATCATTTTTTAAACGTGAATATAAATTCAAAGTATGACATCATAGCACATGAGTATCTTCTTGGAATGGTATTTGGAAGCATCATGATTCATCAATAATCATCACTTCTTAAGCGTGCATATAAAGCCAAAGTATGACATCATAGTGAAATCATAGTGATAAACTTGGAAACAAGTCGGAGTGCAATGTTACATCATAATAGAAATTAAAAATAGTAGATGAAAATATCATAATAATATATAATATATAAATTCAAAGTATGACATCATAGCACATGAGTATCTTCTTGGAATGGTATTTGGAAGCATCATGATTCATCAATAATCATCAATTCTTAAGCCAAAGTATGACATCATAGTGATAAACTTGGAAACAAGTCGCAGTGCAAATTAAAAATAGTATATGAAAATATCATAATAATATATAATGTTTGGTTTTTAAAAATAAATTATATATCATTAAATATATTACAAGTTAAAAAAAAAAATGTTACACATTCACATTTCAACATTCCATAATATATAAGCTATTCCATATAACTATTAAATATTATATTACAAAGTATATATTACCTTATTTTTATTTAACACACTTACCTTCACTTTCCACAATCTAATTTACTTCTTACTCTAAAAAATTCCTTTTCATCTCGTTATCTATATTCCATTTTCATTCAAATGCCAATGACTCGACTCGACTCAACTCACGTGTACCCCAATTGATACATTAACTAATGCTTAACTCACTTAATCTTCATCCAAATTCGAATCTCTTAACTCACATCTACCCCAACTAATACATATTCTTATGCATTTCAGTTTAGTGTGTCTATTGAAGAATGGGATAAACATTATATGAAAAGAATCATGTTCACTTTACAAGACCGTGAGATGATAACACTAGCTATAACTTCAATAAAAAAATTAAATCCATTTTAATCAATTTATTATCTTTATATATAAACAATAAATTTGTCATATAAATTAATAAATTTGTCGTTATTAGTCCCTGTCAAAGAAGTAGAGGGACTATAATGATCGATAATTTGTTGACTTCATATTAATATATCTTTTGACTATAAATTTCCACATCATCTGCATTGTTCGAACTATAGAAGTAAAAACATTATTTTTAATATAATAAAAAAAACCTTATATGTCATCGTCTCGTTGGAGAATATATTGGAGGTCTTATTGTCAACTTTGTTGTTCTCAATGTTGTAAATGTTTAGATATCCAAAGTTTTGAGCTTAGACGCTCTTTTTTAATTTTTATTAGATTTTTACTGAAATGTTTGCATACCGAAAGTTCTGAGCATAAATGTTGTTTTTTAATGTTTTTATTATTTCTATTTGTATTGAAATGTTTACATATCGAAGGTTTAGAGCATTGACACCTTTTTTGAGGTACTTGAATAGGCCCAGCAACTTAAATGTTTACATAGCGTGATGTCCTTAAACAGACCTAACATCTTAAATGTTTGCATACCACGAGGCCCTTAAACAGCCTTACAGCCTTAAATTCTTACCTAAATAGGCTTCTCATAGTACATTTTTCCTCGAATTTTTCCATACAATGTTGTAGTGAATTTGGAAAATATTGTTGTCCATCACCAGTTGCATAGCCATTGTATGTTTCATACTTCTTCTATGCTTGGAATGCAATTTGGTCATCATTGAAGATACATACATTGTTTATTGGTTCGGTGGGTGCTTCTTGTTCGTTGGTTCATCAGTTGTTGCTTATTGTTGTTTGGTTCAACTTTGCAAGGTTGAGGACCTGCACCTGTGGTTGGACCTATTGGTGCTTGTTGTTTTCTTTTGTTTACTTCAACTTTGCAGGGTTGGGGTCCTGCATCCGCAGTTGGAGCTATTTTTTTTACTTTGCGGGGTCCAAGTCCTGCACCCACAATTTGACCTGCGCTTTTGTCGTTCATCATTGCGGAGTAAGTTTTGGTGCCATAATTTCATTTCTATTCGTTCTTTGTTGTTTACTGTTTGCAGTTTGCAAGTAATAATGTTTGATTATTTCTACTGGCATGCTCGTCATATGTTTTGGGTTCCTTTTGTGCTTGGGATGCAATTTGGTAATCATTGGAGATACATATGTTGTTTGTTGGTTCAATGGTTGTTGTTTGTTCATTGGTTCGTTGGTTTGTCGATTGCTGCTTGTTGTTGTTTGGTTCAAGTTTGCGAGTTTGAGGTCCTGTGGCTGTAGTTGGGCCTATTCGTGCTTCCTCGCTAGTTTGTTGCTTGTTGTTTTCTTTTGTTTTCTTCGGCTTTGCAAGGTTGTTATCTTGCGCCGACAGTTGGAGCTATTTTTTTTGCACTTTGCGGTGTTCAGGTCCTGCACCCGCAAGTGGACCTGCAGTTATGTCATTTGTCGTGTCTGGCGAAGTCGAGATATGATGCATATCTCGTACCCACCTATCATGCTCTTAAATTTTTCTCCAATTTTTTTTCCTAGCTCTGAACCATACCTACATGCCTTTGCAAAATGTTCTTGTAGAGGAAAAGGATATTGATATGGTGCTAGCAAGAGTGTTGTTCCGTGGATTGCAAATTGCAATATTTAGTTTCTATGTTGTTTGGTGTGCAACATTGCTAGCATAATGAATGTGTTCTCAAATGCATCACACCATTTACATTTGGACAGAACCATTATCATTCTAGGATACTTCAGTGTTGACATGATACAAAATTATGGCATAACAAATAATTGGACAACTACATGTGCAATTACAATGTCCGTTGTCTTTTTGTTAAGATAAAACATGTGCAAAATGCACTTATTAACCATATATGGTGAAATGTGCCCATATCACAATACAATCTCTTTATCCCATACACAGATTGGTCTGACCACGACACAATTTGTCTTGTACTTTAAATATGAGATGTACATCAAAGATATTGCAAAAGTATATTTCCATGTCTCAAAGCATATCTGGATACTTTGTTGCACAAAACCAAAATCATTCAGTTATGACCATGCAATTTCTTAATATTTCTTGGCTTGTAATATATTTTGGGCAGGAAAAACTCTATATAATTACAACCATGGATCAAGAAAAGCAAAGGTTCATGTTTCTAACTATATTTTATTCTATTCATTTGATTCTCATTTACTGTATGTACATATTACTTATTCTCCCCTGCATACCAGCTTCCATTCATGTTCATTGTATTTTGTGCGTTCCCACATTGAAACAAACAAAATAACTGGAGAAGACAAAGGAGTCTTTATCCAAAATGTAGAAGAGGAGATACAAAGGTGCATGCTTGTACTATTATTTCATATTCCCTTTTTTGGTATTTCATTTATTGTCTGTATATGTGTTCACCTAATTTATTGTATGTAGATATTGTGTATCTTCCTACATAATAACTTATCTTCATGTCCTTTGTATTCTTTGTGCCGCTACATTGAAATAAATTGAACTCTGTTTATTTTTTTACATGCCTTCCTACATACCAACTTACCTTCATGTCCATTGTATTTTTCTGCATTGCTACATTTAAACAAACAAAATAACTGGAGAAGACGATGGACTCTTTGTCACAAATGTAGAAGAGGATATACAAAGGTGCATACTTCTACTCTTATTTCATATTTCATTGTTTAGTATTTCATTTATTCTTTGTATATTTGTTCTACGTGTTCTAATGCTTTGCACCTAATTTACTGTATGTAGATACTACGTATATCTCTACATAATAACTTATCCTCATGTGAATTGTATTCTCTTTGCTGCTACATTGAAATAAATAGAGTTGTATTTCTTTTTTTTACATGTCTTTCTGCATAATAACTTACCTTCATGTCCACTATATGTTCGACATTGCTACATTGAAAGAAACAGATTAGTTGGACAGAAAGATAAACTCTTATATGCCACAACAGAGGGGGCTAAAGTACAATATTAAAAAAGGTATACCAATTGTGCTAGTAAATCAAACACACAAAACGGGTGGGTGCATATAATATTGGACTAGAAAACGATGATTTGGCAACAATGGGCCTTTGTTGAGACTTCTCGCTTCCAAAAATTTCCCTCCCCATTTCTAATTTTCCCACTTTATATTATCCTTTTTTTTTCCCTCTTCTATACTTAACTGAATTCCCCTTTGTTTTTCTCCTCTACTTTCGCTTTCTGGTTGCTTTGCTTAGTCATCTTTCCAAAAATTTCTAGGTGCACAGGTTGATGAACTCAAGAGTTCACATTTATACTCATTCTTCTATATCATGACTCTGACCGACGATTTCCTCATTCCATACTTAGCCACTTTTT
>SNQJ01S0156456.1:16379-26989 GCA_010110895.2 Picea sitchensis | reverse complement strand
ATCATGCCATATTCCCTGTTACACATTTTTGTAGTAAAAAAATATGAGGCATACAATTTGACCGTCAGGTCCTCATGTTTCCTGAGTATCCCTTGACACCCTATTTCGTATTCCATCTCTTTCGACTCTGTATGTGACATTCAGAACAATTATGAACAATATACAATGACTATGATTATTTAGTCCTTCTAATGTTCATCTACACATTCTTGCATCAATAAAAGTTGGACTAGTGACATGGACATGAGAAGTCAATCATCGCAAACATCAACAGACTGACAAGGCCAAAGGTAAAGATTCATACATTGTGTTCCTCATATGTTTACCAAACAAATATACAGAGCTATTTATTCATCTATTCCTTGATAAATATGTTGATGTCATCTGCAACACATACTTTGCAGTTCACAAGAAGTATCAATGATTGCAAGTGAGACGCCGAACATAACACAAGTTCTGCAGACTAAGAGCTCTGGTTGTAAAAATCTGGCTCTATACTTCATCCAAGTTGTGCGTCTACTTGTACATTTATGCTAGGAAAAAAGAAAACAAAAAAATAATGCAGACTATCATTCACATTACTTTTCTTGTTCAAAACATGTCACCAGGTCTAAACTTATAACACCCAGAATACTATCAATAGAGGGCTTGAACAGTCATTGAACTAGACAAGTCTTCATCGGGAACATAATGGTCGTCTATAGCACCTACTTGGACAAGGAAAACAAAACTAGATCCATTATGCATGCTGACATGACAGACAACAAAGCCCTGATGACAGTCACACTGACTATTCCCACACAACTTGTCCAGAAACATGCAGAAAATATATTGCCAGGTAATGGGATATCCATTACAAATTTTAATATATTTCCCAAAACAGTATATGACCGTGGTGATTGTGATTGGATTATATCACTGGACGAAACAAGTATTATGGAAAATATTCTTGCGATTTGTTTAAAATATTGTTTCGTCCCGAACACAAAAATCAACCAACTTGCACAGAGCAACAACACTTACCCAATCAGAACCATTGCTGCAGTTATCACACTCGCGAGAAAACTTGGCTCGCAACACTTTCTCCATATAAAATATGGAGAGTCAGAAAATGACAAGGCAATGATATTGTTTTCCATATCTAGTTTTGTCCTTTACTTTCACATGTCCATGTATCTCGGTTATGTTACACAACTATTGCACTATTCCATGTTGCAGCTGCAATTGATCGACACCTATTCAAATTTGTTTTCCTCAATGGAACAACAATTGCATAAAGGGAAATTTCCACTTATGCTCTTCAAAAGTATAACAAAGAAAAGAGATGTTAAAGAAATGATATTTCGCACAACCCAAGCAACATTTGTAACAGAATTGAGAACATACATAGTAGAGGATCTCAAGAAACTAACTAGCTCTACAATTGTTGTGTGTATACATCTACAATTTCATCCTCACTTTGCTCATACAAATTTCCTTCATCAATTTTCTGCAGTTTTTCTTTTTTGTTGTGCAGTTGTATATTATATTGTTCAATATATTAACTGTTATGCTCATGTGCCCAGGTTGAGGGTGTTTTGGTTACAATGAATGCATACTCGACCCCCTTTGAGCCTGTATGTGCCAAATGAAACTCTCTTTCTTCTTCCTCTACTTTCATAAATGATGGTACAATTGATTATCTATGATGTAGTAAAAAATTCCCTTACATATATAGACATTGCCTCAATGCTGCCATCTGAACCATGGGCAACACAATTGTACATTGTACAAATAGATAGTCGTTGTTACAAGATGTGCTTCTTGGGCTAGCAAAATTTCCATCTGAAGTATACCTACAGAAAAAGGTAAACAGTGTCTACATGCTGCGCTACTTTCGGGTCCATAGCAAATTTACCTTAAATGAGGACAATGCAATACTGTATATCAGCTGAAAAAAATAAATAAATCATATCAAGCTTTGGCAGGAAATGAAAAAATCTCATGTGTATCTATAATTTTTCTTCAATATCCAAATGAATGTTCATAAGACTCGAGTTCTTCAGAGTTTACATCTATGGCTGTAAAATTTTCATTCTAGAGATTTTGTCTCTTTTGTGCACTTGAAAAAACAAGGAGAAACTAACTACAAATCAAATCGTCGTTGTTGTTATTTTGATGGTTTTTTGCATCTCCCAGTAAGAATTTTTCATATTTGTTGGGGTGTCCAAATGAAAAAAAATGATGGCTAGCTATAGATTTGTTGGAGGAGTCTGCACTTTTTTGGGTGCCCAAATTGAAAAAATGTTTTCCAACTATAAGGCCATGGTAGGATTTTTTCATTTTTTGTGTACCCAAATAAAAAAAAAGATGATCTCCAACTATACTTTTATGGTAGGATATCTTCATTTTCTCGGTGCCCTAATTGAAAAAAAAGGGCTCAACATGGGTTCAAGCATGAAATTGAGATCTTCAAAACTCCCTATTGGGATTGGGGAGTTCGAGCATTGGAATTCATACATGCAGGTGCATTTATTGTTGATGTACAAGCGCATAAGATTGTTTAGTCCAGAAATGGGAAGCAAGAGGAAAAACCCCATACAAAGTATCCAACTGTGAATAAATCAGGCCCATCCTTTGAACCGTCGAAATGGCTTGCTCCTCTGGGCCGAACCATCAGGCATTTCTAATAATATTGGAAATTTGGCATTGTTAAAATGAGTAGTGATAGAACATGGCATTATCAGAAGCAAATCTCCATAGTGATCTTGCTTCATGGTAAAATAGTAATCGACAAGTTTCTTGTTCCCCATTTGGGGGTTTGGTTATAGCTGGGATACAATGTCGAAGCTCCGCTGGTTTTGTGTTGTCTTGTGTTTGGCAGACTTTTGTTCATATCTCATGGCCCCAATTATTTTCTCATGGGAACATATACCATATGTAAGAGAAAACCAATGCCACGTGTGTTTTTTTTTATATCAAATTGTTTGATGCATAGGTCAATTCGTACTGCTCTATGGACCCTTGTGGGATCTCACTTGGCACCTTCTGTGTTCATGTGTTTCCTTATGCCTCGACTTTAAATACATTTGGTGTTTACGTGGCTCTTGGTTGTATGCTTCGTTCTGGAAAATTAATGATACATTCAGGATCTTGGCAGTTTTTCTATGATCTTAAAGAATATACAAGACCTGCTTTGCCTTTTAATATAAGCTCTCTGACGCAAATGTAGTATGTAGCTCGTTTTATCACTTTTCCTTGATCAATGAGCTTAGCAAAATTCATCTCTAAGAATATTTTGAAATAAAATGATATATACTATGTGAAGTCCAATGGAACTATCATATCAACCACAGAAAATTAAAATTCAAATTCGTCGTTGTTATACTTATGGTGAAGTTGACAGTACAATAATTTTACTTAAACATCCCAAACTTGATTTTCTTGTGGCTTTTCGATGCTTCTCTTATGCAAACACATCCTAGAAACTATAAGCATGGCTCACTTTATCTATTCCTTGATTGAAGAGCTTGTTCACCTACTTAATGCACTTCATAGTTACTATTAAGACCATCAATGGGGATTTCTTACACCAATTCCCACTTCCAAAAATTTCCATCCCCTTTCTTTTTTCCCTCTACTTTCCCTTTCTAGTTACTTAGTCATTTTTCAGAAAATGTCTAGGTGCACGGGTTGGCAGATTCATGTGTTTAGATTTCCACTGATACTTTTATATCACGAGTCTAACCGACCACTTCCCCATTCCATATTCAACAAACTTTTTGGATCGCGGGTTCCCAGGTAGGTGGGCTCAACATTGCATTTCCATTGTTCTGTCGCCTGAAAACAACACCCGAACTTCCCTAATCTACAAATTGACAACCAAATTCCCCTTTCTTTTTCTCGTTTACTTTCCCTTTCTGAGTACTTAGTCATTTTTCTGAATGTCTCATGCTTTTATATACAGCACCCAAAGTTCCACAATATACAAATTGACCGTCAAAGTCCATCATTGTCCCATGTTCCGTGTTACACATTTTGCAATCAAAAGTTGGGATACATACAATTTGACCATCGGGCCCTCACGTCTCTTGAGTAGAACTTGTGGCCCTGTTTTCAAACCCGTCGATATGCCTTGTTTAGAGTATGTCTCATGCTTTTATATCACGAGTTCGACCAACCTCTTACCCATTGCATACTTGGCCACTATTTCCATTGTTAGTTCCTGGTCAAGCTTGTTGAACAATGCGCTTCCATTGTTCTGCGACCTACAAACAACACCCGAAATTCCGCGATATACAAATTGACCATCAAAATCTGTCATTGTGCCATGTTCCATGTTACACATTTTGCAATCAAAATTTCATAGACATACAATTTGACCATCAACCCCTCACGTCTCCTGATTACAATTTGTGACCCTATTTTGAAGCCCGACCAACCGGTTTCCATACTTGGTCATTTCTTGGAATCTCTTTCCCGGGTTGGCGGGTCGATGAAATGTGCAATGCTTAATCACTCTTCTCCATCCCCGCCACCTTAATACTTCTTTCTAGATATGCAATTATTAAGATTTAATGCTAATAGCTCATCGTGCAGGAACCGTTTAGATTGTCATTAATGTCCAAAAGGTTGGAGCAGATTTGTCATTAATACGAATTAAACCAAGATTTGCAGAGGGTTGTGTTATCCTTTCCAAGTGTTCTAGTTGGAGCCTTCACGAAATCTCTAATCCTTAATCTCTCTTCATCATCACCACCACCTTCACACTTTTTTCTAAATATGCAATTAGTAAGCTTTAATGGTAACAGCTCATTATGCATGAACCATGGAGATTGTCATTGATTAATGAAAGGCTCGAGGAGATATCCCATTGATACGCATTAAACCAATATTTGTGGAGGGTTATATTATCCCTTCCGAATGTTCATTTCAAACATCATTTGCAGCAAACAGACATTCTCGTTAACTTATGGTAGCAGTTTGACAACAGTTTTGTCCAGATACAATAAACACCTTCGAGCATGATGACCAGAAGTTCCAGTGCTCCAGGGCATATTCCTACTACTCATCTCCCTCTGCCCAGGAGAAAAAAAGGATATGGTCCCTTGGTGCACTAAGATATATATCTCAAGCCAAAGAATTACAAGGCAACCCCACCTGCTCAGACATCCCGCTCACCTGCATTGATGGTTGGCGCAGAGGTTGATGCGGTCGATTTTGAGACGGAAGAAGATGATCTGATGGACGATGATATGGCGGCGGATGATGGCAATGAATATGTTGTTCCCACTCCTGAACCCAAATTTAAATCAACCATAATGGGGGGCACTTCCCGACTCGACAATGGCGGCCCTGACAAGAACAAAGGAAGGGGTTTCAGAAAAGAAATCGACATTGAACGTAATAGTCGTTTTGCAGCTCGAGAGAAAGAATTCCAGAGGTCCAAATTAGTCTGTTCTGGGCAGAAGTCTTTCACTATGAAGAAATGGTCTCTTGATTCTCCCATAGATATATTTCAAGCCAAATAATCATTCAATTGCGGGACCACTCTCATGTTCTCTGGATATACAATTAACATCTTAGGGGATGAGGACTAGAACACCCATTGGTGCAAGGCATATTCCTACTACTCATCTCCTTCCGCCCAAAATGGACTAATTTGGGCCTCTAGAATTACTCGTGCAGCTTGTGTCCCTGAATTCTTTTCCTATAAGGAGAGGGTCTCTTGGTCCCCTCCCGCCCAGAACAAATTAATTTGACCTCTCGAATTTCTCGTGCAAGTTGTGTCCTTGAAGTCTTCGACTATGAGGAGGTGGTCTCTTGGTGTGTCCTAACTTTCAGTTTCGGGCTCTTCCGCTTGCGCTAAAACTTTTTTCATCTTTCCTCACGGGAAGCTTGTGAGAACTATCAATTTTACCGCAAGGATGGGTTCTTACGTCCTCCTGCATTTGAAAAATTCTGGGTTGCTTTCTTTCTGGGGTGGGCTGTTGGAGCGATGATGCGGGATGTCGGGCTCTTCAGAGTGGCAGCCGTGGATTGGAAACTCTTCTCATCGGGGCCTTTTCCCCATTATTTGTACAATTCAGTGGTGCCTTGCAATGTATCCAGGTTGTCAGCGTCAGGAGCAGGAGTGTTGTTCACCTGCTTGAAGCCAAGGAATTATTCCACTACAAAACCACTCTCCTGTTTCTTTTTCGCCTCAAGTCTTCCGCAAGATATTGAGATTGTGGCAACGAACAATGACCTTCTGAGGAGAATACTACAAGGAATTCCAAAAAAAAGGCATGGTAATGAGTTTTGTATGCTTGTTGAAGAGCATCTTGATGGCTCCTGCATGTTGTCCCACTAGAGGAACAACACAAAATTGTATGCATGTTTTTTTTTTTTTTTACCTATATTTATGACAAATATGTTCAATGTTTCAGTGCAAATAACTCACTCCAATTTCTATGGATAGATATACACTGCCCAATATTTGTTTTTATGGATTTACTATTAAAAAATTTCCTTGGAATCTTGGTTGTTGCTTCTTTGTTGGAATTAACACCTCTTCTCATTAGCATGGTTTGATAGTCTCGTAGTTCTTGAATATTGTATTTGCTCAAGTAATTTGATCTAATATGGGGCATTGAACAATTATATGACAATGCAATGTGTCGATCCCATCAGGCTTCTATGGAAACAAAAATGAATTTTAGACAGTTTCAAACCAACATTCAGTTCTATTCATAATGCAGATAAAACATAGCAACACTAATTCACAATGCGGCAGTCGGGGCCCTGCCCTAGAAATTTCGTTTTCATCTCAACCTTGCTGAGAAAACGATTTATTATTTCCCTTTCTCTTCGTTGATTTCTTTACTCCAAAAGGAAACATTTTATTAGTTGTTCGTCCCCTAGCCTCTATTTGAGCACTTTTTACTTTATTAATGAAATTACCAAATTTCTTCTTCACGAAAAAGAAAAAAAAAACAATCTATGGTGGCTGTAGTCAAATGGGACTGTGAAATCAACTACAATATTAAAATTCAAGATCGTCATTGTTGTTTCTAGACATGCAATTATTAAGATTTAATGCTAACAACCCATCATGCAAGAAGTTTAATACTTAAGTTAATATGTCAAAGTCATGGAAGAATGTATCAAGAACACAATTACTCCCACAAGTTGCAATAAAAAAAATCTTCAACAAAGTATTTTCTCACACCCTTTTTAATGGTACAAGCACAATAGAAAACGAGTAAGTGGGTAAAATATTGGACTAGAAAATGATGGTTTTGCAACAATGGGGCTTGTTTGAGATCAATTTCCGCTTATGAAAATTGCCCTCCGCTTTTCTATTTTCCCACTCTTTTATCGCCTTCTTTTCCCTCTTCTATACTTAACCGAATTCCCCTTTCTTTTTCCCTTGTAGTTTCTCTTCTGGTTACTTAGTCGTTTTTTTCCGAAAATATCTTGTTGCGCAGGTTGGCGGATTCACGGGTTCACATTTTTATTCATTCTTTTATATCGCAATAAAGGCCGAGCGCTTCCCCTTTCCATACCTAGCTACTTTTTCGATCGCAGTTTCTCGCCTATGCAGTCTCTAAATTGCACTTCCATTGTTCCATGACCTATAAACAACACTTTGGCTTCTGCGATATACAAATTCACTTCCAGACTTCCACATCATCCCCTCTTCCGTGTTACACATTTTGCACTCAAAAGTTCTGATACATACAATTTGACCATCGAGGCCTCACGTCTCCTCGAGAACCCTTGTCACCCTATTTTGAAGCCTGTCCGACCGCTTTCCACACTTGGTCATTTCTTGGAATCTCTTTCGTAGATCGTCGGGTTAGTGGGTTCAAGAAATTTACAATTCCTAGTCGTTGTTTCCTGTGCCTGCCACCTTCAGATTTCTTTCCAAGTATATGCAATAAGTATACAACTTCTCCAAAAATATACATAAAATATCTTGCCGGGAAATGGGATATCTATTATATATTTGAATATATTAGCCTTTATTTTCCCTCTTCTATACTTAACCAAATTCCCATTTATTTTTCCCCTCTACTTTCTCTTTCCGGTTACTTAGTCGTTTTTTTTAAAATGTCTAATTGTGCGGGTTGGCAGACTCACAGGTTCACATTTGCACTCGTGCTTTTATATCATGACTTTAACAGACCGCTTCCCATTCCATACCTATCCACTTTTTCGATCACTAATTCCCAGGCAGGCGGGCTCTAGATTGCACTTTCATTGTTCTATGACCTACAAACAGCACCCAGACTTCCGCGATATACAAATTTATTGCTGAACTTCTACGATATACAAATTTATTGCCAGACTCCCACATCATACCCTCTTCCATGATACATAGTTTGCACTCAAAAGTTTTGAGACCTACAATTTGACCTTCGGGTCCTCACATCTGTCGGGGAACTATTGTCAACCCATTTTGAAGCTTGTGCGTCCGCTTTCCATACTTGGTCATTTCTTGGAATCTCTTTCGCGTATCGTCGGGTTGGCGGGTTCACGAAATCTTCAATTCCTAATCATTGTTTCCTGTTCCCGCCAACTTCGCACTTATTTCCAAGTATGCAATAACTGAGGTTTAATACTGACAGCTCACCATGCCTCCAGGAGACATTCATACTAACTATCCCTACACAACTTGTCTAGAAACATGCAGAAAATATCCTGCCAGCTAATGGGATATCTATTACAAATATCAATATATTAGTGAAAACGAGTCCCACCAACCATTTCCCTATTCCGTACTTACCGAATTTTTCGCTTGCGAGTTCCCGGATAGGCCGACTGCACTTCCATTGTTCCTTGACCTACAAACAACACCCTGGCTTCTGCGATATACAAATTGACTTCCAGACTCCCACATCATCCCCTTGTCTATGTTACACATTTTGCACTCAAAAGTTCTGATACATACAATTTGACTGTCGGGGCCTCACGTCTCCTCGGGAACCCTTGTCACCCTATTTTGAAGCTCGTCTGATCGCTTTCCACACTTGGCCATTTCTTGGAATCTCTTTCGCATATCGTTGGGTTGGCGAGTTCAGGAAACTTCCAATTCCTAATCGTTGTTTCTTGTGCCCACCACCTTCGCACTTCTTTCCAAGTATATGCAATAAGTATACAACTTCTCTAGAAACATGCAGAAAAGATCTTGCCAGGAAATGGGATATCTATTACAGATTTGAATATATTAGCCCTTCTTTCCCCTCTTCTATACTTAACCAAATTCTCGTTTCTCTTTCCCCTCTACTTTCTCTTTCTAGTTACTTAGTTGTTTTTCTGAAAATGTTTAACTGCGCGGGTTGGCGGACTCACGGGCTCACATTTGCACTCATTCTTTTATATCGCGACTCCGACCGACTGCTTCCCCATTCCATACCTAGCCACTTTTCCGATCGTGGATTCCCAGGCAGGCAGTGTCTAGATTATACTTCCATTGTTCTATGACCTACAAACAACACCCTGACTTCCGCTATATAAAAATTTACTGTCGGACTCCCACATCATACCCTCTTCCTTGTTACATAGTTTTCACTCAAAAGTTTTGAGACCTACAATTTGGCCGTCAGGTCCTCACATCTCTTGTGGAACTATTGTCACCCCATTTTGAAGCCCGTCCATCCACTTTCCTTACTTGGCCATTTCTTCAAATCTCTTTCGCGGATCGTCAGGTTGGCAGGTTCACGAAATATTCAATTCCTAATCGATGTTTCCTGTGCCCGCCACCTTCGCACTTCTTTCCAAGTATGCAATAACTAAGGTCCTGGGGAACTATTGTCACCCCATTTTGAAGCCCGTGCATCCGCTTTCCATACTTGTCCATTTCTTCGAATCTCTTTCACGGATCGTCGAGTTGGCGGGTTCATGAAATCTCCAATTCCTAATCGTTGTTTCATGTGCCTGCCACCTTTGCACTTCTTTCCAAGTATGCAATAACTGAGGTTTAATGCTAACAACTCATCATGCTTCCATGAGACAGTCATACTAGCTACCCCTACACAAGTTGTCCATAAACATGCAGAAAATATCATGCCAAGTAATTGGATATCTATTACAAATATCAATATATTAGAGAAAACGAGTCCCACCGATCGTTTCCCTATTCCATACTTATCGACTTTTTCTCTTGTGGGTTCCCGGACAGGTGGTTTCAAGATTTCCCTTGCATTGTTCTATGACCTGCAAACAACAGCCAGAATTCTGCAATATACCTACAAAAAAGATCTTGCCAGGTAATGGGATATATATTACAAATTTCAATATATTAGCAAAAAACGAGTCCGACCGATCGTTTCCCTATTCCATACTTAGCCACTTTTTCGATTATGGGTTCCTAGATAGGCGGGCTCAAGATTTCCCTTCCATTGTTCTGTGACCTACAAACAACACCCAGCATTCTGTAAATATACAAACCAATCGTTGAACTGCCCCATCATGCCCTTTTCCTTTTTACACCTTTTGTAGTCAAAATTTCTGAGACATACAATTTGACTGTCGGTCCCTCACCTCTCCTGAGAATCCCCTATAACCCTGTTTTGAAACCCTTCCAACCGCTTTTCATACTTGGCCATTCCTTACTTTCTCTTCCCTGTCCCCGTCACCTTCGCACT